>JAUOBX010615086.1:0-15818 GCA_032360705.1 Eupentacta quinquesemita | reverse complement strand
GAACATGTTTCTTCACGGTTCCGCATATTTCTTCATTCGTGACATGGTCGGTGTATGATATGCCAAGGACTCTACTGATGCACCACAGCCCGATCCTCTTTCCCAGCTCCGCTGTAAGAGTCCATGACTCACAGGCATACAGGAAGATCGATAGAACGAGTGCATGGAGGAGGTTGAACGAACACTATAACTAAAGAACGAAAGCACAAAACATGTTCATATTTGGCATGATGGTTGCAATTGTGGAGAGGAAAAACCCTATCGTTTCCGGCGCAGGTCCAGGGTCAGGAGAGGTGGGAAACTGAAAACCTTGTGAATACGAGAACGAGAGCATCCATTGCCTGTCCCACCCAGACTTTGGGAACCTGTGAGGGAGTTGAGTACAATCGGCGCTGAGTTGGCTGCTGCCACATCTCTGAGATTGTCGGAGTGCGTACCAATTCCTGTGATCAGGGTAATATCTGTAAAGCGCTTTAAGCATGTCACTGACGTGGAAAAGCGCTATATAAGAAAGACGATATTATTATTATTATATTTGACCTTTCGACCGTGCGACCCTCTAGGGCTATTTTTATGACAACCACATTCCCTTTGTTGAGGCAATCCATAGAGTCAATCACATCATTCTTCTACAATGCTTATCTCAAGTTATAAATCTGCATGTGAATGGTCATGGCAGCACGAACACTGATCATAATAGAAAATGTAAACCTTAAACAGCATAAATAAAATAATACACAGGCTTCATTCTCGGTATATAGGCTGTACATATATAGTACATAATCCAGAATAATTTTAGGTCAGGTCGAAGGTCACATCAGGTCAACAGAGGCCAAATACAGAGTAACCATTGAATGCAAAGGTAGGCTATATACAGCCTTCACTCTTGGTATATACGTGCATATATGGTACATAATTCCTATCAATATTTTATTTGCCAAAGGTCACAGCAGGTGAACAGAGGTTAAAGCCCGAAAACTTTGTGAACGGAATAAATATTGAATGCAAATGTATATAGAGAGGCTGACATATGGAAACATAATCCCAACACATTTCTAGTCAAAGTCTCAGTACCTTATAAATACAATCAACAGTTTACTACACTTGTGTAGGAAGCTCGCCCATTCTTTACTAAGTGAGAGGGGTGAACCTATACAACTAACCTATGCATTATTTATATACTTGCACAATGGCTTCCAATACTGGACCCATATTAGCCAAATTAGCTGATAATTCCTGGGCTGGTTCTGCACTGTGATCCACTAACTTGTCTTCATGGGGAGAGAATGGAGACACTTGCTGTACAGTGAAGTGTTGCTCCCTTGATATTTTTTGATCAATTATTTACTTGTGTAAAGTGTGAACAATATTAACCCTCTGACTACCACTGTTGGACATTTTCCAACATTTGAGCCTTGATAATCATCCCTATACTGCCCGATGATTCATATATGTCACAGAGCCCCTTCAGTCTGACGCGGCGCTCGAAACTAGAGTAGTTGCCCGAGAATTGCGCCGAGGGGGTACGTAGGCACCGAAGCATGACATCTGCTATTGAATGTTCAGCTATAGGCGATTGGCCACTGTTAGTGCGTGAGCTTCGCCTGGCTAATCCGACCAGGTAGTCGGAAGGTTATAGGGGCTACGAGAAAGAACCACTTTATTTCTGCCTCATATTTATAAGTGCACCATTGTTGTTTTTATTCTATTCCACAGCTGAACAGCGCCTCGGAGAGTAGTCTCGCGCTGGGTGCAGTTTAATGTTCTTCTTCCTGGTGCAGCTATACTACGGTATGCTCAGGGCGGATATAGGTATCGATGAATTACTATCCAGAGTGAAGTCAGTCACACTGTAGCGACTCCTAAAAAGGTCGCCGGACTAATTTCATGATCCCAACGAGCAGTGGCAGAGCTATAATTTGTTTTAGTATGGGCGACTTGGGGCTGAAGTACTATCTATTCCAAGCGCCATCACAGGTTGTGCGCGGAGCGTGAATGGACATCCTGACTCAGATAAACCACTCAGATGGCAGGAAATAGTATTTGCGGGCTTTGACCCAGTGTGTAACTGAATTTATTCTTCAATTGTCAATATTCATCAGTTAATTAGAGAGTAAACAATGGTTTCAACCAATATGCTTTAATGTTTACGCTCGCTTGATAATCGGAAATCGGAAGAATAACATAGCTGTGCGCGCAATCTCTCGCTTTTGATAACTAAAACTAACTATTTTACCAATCCATTCCATTTGTTTCAAAAAAAAAATTAATTTTAAAATGTCAGCTTTGACAATAGCCTACTATTGTCTTTCGCAGTGTTCAGATACCAGATTAGCTCAGTCCTGTGCCCGGCCGTCAATAATAACGCTCACAACGACTACCGCAATGATGTGCAATTGGAACCATATCCTAATAGGATTAGAATTGTTTCTTATGATCAGATGGTGTGTCTCATACTTTCATTGAAATTCTGTCACGGGAATGCATTCATTTATACGTAGGCACTATCTTAGCCACACACAAATTTGATGCGGGAAATATAGTTCCAGATAAAAACTGAATACTGAGGTATGAACCAAGGTATTGCTGTCTCTGCAGTCTGGGTGAGAAATAGCATTTGCACTTTCACATACACCGATGCGCGCATTGTGCGCTAACATTTTGCATTCATTACCTATTTTCTTGAGTAGTGCTCAGGTGGGCAATTGCCTGAACCTTGAACAAATGTTGTTTCATTCAGAAGAGTATTTGAATTGAGAGGTGCGAGAAATACCGAAAAGTTGTCCAATGCTTCTCCGGTCTTCGGAGTTTGGATACAAGATCCCGATTAGGCCTACTGTTGCCCAATCCTATATCAGAGTTACATATATATCAGAGTTTAACCTTTTCTTGATTCGGCGCAAATCGTATCCCGCCCTCCAGCTTCTTCCTTGTAGGCCTACTCAGTAGAATAATCAATAAAATTTCAGAGAAAAGGTTTGGACGGAGCGTCAAACTGGCAAAATTGTGGTAGCATTTGTCCTTATGTTAGAGAAATGTGAATTTTGAAGGCAGGATTCGTTATAAGGTTAGTGTTCATCATACCGACGTATAGTGGATTTTATAGCATAATTGTTATTTTTAAGTGCGAATTCAAACTAACGGCTATATGACTATGCCAAAGGGGACCGGCCGGACGCGCGAAGTGTGAATTCTTCAGCAAAAATGCGTAAGTTAGAGTTCAATTGAAGACACATTTTATGTAGCCTAATATTTTTTGGCGAGATTTCCCGTGCGGGGGCGACTGGGGTGCGCGACACTTTCATGGAAGGCGTGCCACACCCCCTCCCCATGCTACCCGTAGTTACGCCACTGACAACCTGAACAAACTGTATGGTTTGTTGTTTCATCACTCTAATGTGACCGCTCAATTTGTTATGCTTCGAAAAGGGGATCAGTCCAGTCATACTTGTACGTGAGTGTGTATGTGTGTATGCTAGTCCGTGCACTTTTGTTCGTTGCAGACTTCAAAACCTCGAAAATCGTCAACCTCATAGTAAGTGGTTTAGCGTGTGCAGTAGATATGCCCTGTTTCCTTTCGCCTGCCAACTAGAGGGTCACCTAAGGTATATTCGATATGATCATTTGAATGTGGTTGTGTGTCGGGCAGGGGTCATTTCGAAACATAACATCAATGCGATCCGAGGTCATTAAATGTAACTTGGGGGTCGAAAACTGCCAGAAATGCAAACACTATTTATTCGCAATAACTATGGGAAAACTCAGACTGACTTTTGTCCATCGCTTGGGCGAATTGCGATGTCATGTTTTTTTCTTCAGATTCCATGGTATTTAGTCCTATATGACCGTCGCGTGCGATGTTATCGGATGTCAATGTTTGTGTACATTTTTTTTCAAATACCGTGTGTCAACCTACATTTGACAATGATGTTTAAAGGTCAAGGGTCAAACTTTAACAGGTGTTCTCATATTTCCACATATGGGGCAAAGGAAGAAATGATCGTAAATTCCCGGATATGTGTTAGAACTCTGTATGCTCAGAGGACCCATCGAGCTCCCGAGTCAATTGGACACCCGGCTCAGAGGGTATGAGGGGTCGAAGGTTGATTTTGAAAACTCATATCTACACCGAAATTCCACAGGACTAAGCCGCATACCAAATTTCAGTTCGATCGAACCAAGCATCATTGTCGTATGATGTCAGCACTATTCTTCTCAGACTTTGACCTCAGATGACCAGCGTCACACAAATTTATTCTGGTTTCGGGGGTAATCATATGGATAAGCCACTCTCTACGATACTTGCCTCTTCCCCATGGAACCTGCAGTCGGCTTCAACTCCTTGAGCAAGGATACATGCACAATATCGACTCTCCGGAAGTTGCCACCCTTTTCCAAATTCATGCTAAGCTACTAAGTTTGCCAATCAACGCTCCCCATCCAACGATGATGAATGCATGTAATTAGATGCGATTACTTGTCACATTAGACTTGCCACAAGTACATTGTGAATGTTATTCTCAGTCCCTGATACTGGTTTGTCTGTCCTAATATACTGCGCACGCCTTCTATTCTGACACCCTCTGATCTGATCTATTAGTGCGTAAAGATCAGCTGGCGAACAAATCACTGTACAGGCATATCAGTAGGCCTCGTATAGAGGGCGTCAGAGCCGTGTATGCCAGGACTTTGATATAGGCTTAAGGTGGCGGGGAGACAGACACGAGAGACTTGTAGCATGCAAGTCCATTTTCCATGAAAGAGCGCGCAGTGCAGCTACCTCTGAAACCTGTTGTCCATTTTGTCACCTTAATCCTTGATTGAGGTTCGGCGACATTCCTCAAACGTCCTCGTCATTCATACATACACAGTTCAGAGAATACTCTCACGCGTCTTTGGAGCATGTCTCTCGGGATGGGTCCACGCGTGACACCAGTGACGCCATGAAGACGGGACGGCTACCGCAGCGAAATAGAAAAAGGTGGCATTGATGTTTTCTACGTTGTATTTGACGTATCCGGGAATAGTAAGTTATATGGTTTGAGAGAAACTGAAAATAATAATACATTGTTTCATTTGTTCGCAACATTTGAGTGAAGGTGTCTAACTATGCGAACAAAAGCGAACACCATATACAAGATATAATTTTAATACAATGATAAATATAATATTCTACCCAACTCTGATATATGCACAAACCCGAAATCTTAATATATCGCTTCTTTTTGTTTTCTAAGAAACGTGACACTGATAGAAAACTCGCTAAATAGTGGATAGACACAGGCGCCTGCCTCCTCTCCTCGATTAACGCCCTGAGTAGAGATATAGGCTTTCCTTAATCCTGCTCCCATTGGACCTTTATTCGTCATAATCATCTGACTGACGAGAGAGTTGCATTTTAAACGTACAGTCACTTTTAAAAACGAAGAAATGGGCCGCCGCGAAGACCCAACGTTGAGATCTGAAGATATTGTATTGCGTAAATGCTGATGAAAGTACTAATTCATCGTTTTGAAAATTGTGTAAATGAGGGGAGCCTATTTCATCACCTCTACATCCAGAACTGAAAGTTTTTAACGTCTCATCTCAATAATAGTTTACGTCCCACCGGGAGTCGAATGAATGTCCCAATCTAGTTCAGACAATAATGACTGTTTCCCATTCCTCAGGCTCCATGGGTGAAAGGTGAATGTTTAAATAAGCATCGACTTTATACTGAGCAGGTCGTTTCCTCTTCCGCGTGACGTCATAATACATTGTGTGATGATGGATGTCACCTCCTCTTCACCGTCATATCGTCATATGTCAGGAAGACAGTTCGCGGGTTCACCTCCTAATATACTAGGATTCATGTTAAGAACTTCCATTGGCCTTCAGATGAGTCAATACCAGTAGCTGAGCGAATGTCGTCTGGTCAACCGGTGGGGCATTTAAAAAAGAGGGACCTGGCGAGGTGAACGCCCCGTTACTGTGAGCGGTCGTCCTTTCCACCCCACATAGACACAGGAGAGATAGGATGACTCCATAAGATGTCATGGTGACAATACTCGCAGCTGCATTTTAAATGTTCCGCAAATACATGTAAACATGTGATGTAAACATGCAAAGGATATTCCGTATGAAATAAAGTAATCCCGACTTTGACAAAACATGCGACTAATAGCCATTTACCCAGAGCTATACAGATGATTATTAGAGAATAAAAGTTTGTAAATAGAAAATAAAACTGTAATAACCCGAACCGTGAGTACTACAGTTGCACGAGGCCCTGATATGTTCTTTTCCTCAATACTATACCATCTTATCACAAAGATATATAGCCTCCCGTCACCTAGTTCTATTGAAGAAAAAAATCATCACATATATTACACAAAACCCTACATTAAACTGTGAACTACTTGGTTGAATTAACTCAGTCGATTTGGTGTACCACCATCACCGGTTCCTGTACCATTAGGAAATAATAGAAATCAAAACACTGACATCCTATTCAACACTTTCTTCAATCCACGCAGCCATTCGTATCAGTAGGTTTCAACATATAGGCATACCTTCTTATTGATAAATCAATTATTGTTCACCTCTCATGCACCTAAACTGACAAGTGACAGCAGCATTTATCCAAAACTCGAGCATGTGCTCTTTCCGGATAGCATGCAAGTGTGAATTTGCTAAATCTGGGACTCAATTTGCTTATGATCATTTCGAGTACGGCTAATGTGCAGGAAAGCACTACTGGCAACATATGATTTCCTGTTATAGGCCAACAGGGTTCAAGCTGATAGCGGAGTGGTATAGTGGAAATTATAATTATCCGATTGCAAGGTTGTAGCCAAACACGTTGGCGTAACGATCAGTTGCAATGCGTGTAGGCCGACAGTTGCAGCGAGGAATAATATCAGATAGCCAGGGATTGACCTTTCAACATTGGGTTGCTGATGGCCTGATGTTTCCCTGCCAAAAGGACGTTCCATCCACGGTAGCCAATTATATTGCCAGCTATGCACCAACAACGTGACTGCATGTGCTCCGAATTCAGCGTTGGAGTCAGACCGTGGGATCCGAGGACATCCTCCTCAACAACTTTTACATATATTCTAGTCTCCGTCACGTGAGCTAGACGAGCAATTTCAGGTCTCGAGACTGGTATTGACTGCATACTGTCCTCATCAATTTAATCAACAAGCAAACAGTTCATATTCTACTCTCCGGGAGAAAAATGAGAGGAATATGTCTACAAATGGTAATGAAAACATGCAGTAAAAACAAACAGTCCATGTCAGAACGTCGGTTGCATATGATCATCATAGATTCTCATAAGTTTCATCGGTTGACAGCAGTGACTTGATTATTCGGTAGCAGAGAACGTAGTCCTCCTGCAGAGAGAGAGAGATGAATTCAGAAGGTATTTATTATCATGGAATAATAGCTGAAATGTATGAGCAATTGTCAATGCACTCTACTGCTAAATATAACTGTATATAAGTGGCCATGCGGAAACTTCTTCATCGGGTTATAGAAACCGTGTTGCCTCAAACTCTGTGGTTCTGCATTGCGCTCTTTCCTGAGTACTATATATATATATATATATAGGCCCTATAATTATGAATGAATATTTGAATCTTCATATATATTTATATATAGGTACATGAATGTAGAATAACGAGGGAGAATTTTGAATGATAATAGAATATACACAAATAAAAAGACAGATGGAGTAGGCGAGTCCATATCGTGCACTGATAATGATGTGTTAGCCAGCGATGGTTCCGTATATAGCTGAGTTCCATTAGGTAATGCCATTATAAAAGAATGACCTACATGCGATAACAGAATGCTCCACAAAATAAACAGTTTATAACCTTGCCAGATAAAAGCAACTAAGCGCACATGCCACATAGGACAGACTACTCTTACAGACATATAGTTTCGAACTTACTTGGCTATTGATGACGAAGCGATTTCTCTGCCGCATCTCTCTGACAGTATTGAAGACATTGATGCTGTTGTTGATGCCAACTGACTCCAAAGCTGACCCCGCCGCGACAAACACACCACTACGACCAACTCCATCGCTGTCATAGGGAAAAAGACAGGGGTCTCAGTACCTTTTACCTGAGCAAATTTGTGACACATCGCCACGTATAATCCGGTGGCCTAAGCTGGGTTTTCGGTCGAACCTTGCAAGTGTCGGACACAGTTTTTTCATTCTTGATATTGGTTGTCATGATGTTCAAGATGTGGAAAATCGCAGTTGGCACTCAGGCAGCCTTGAGCAATTTTTGTCTATCGCTGAAAACGATATGGCGTCTAAATTTGTCGATAAAATGATTCGCATTCGAAAATGGTTTCGAAGAGCTATGGGTGCTGTCTAGCATAAACCGGGATGCTAGAACCCTATTTAGTAGTTTACTCAGTGAAGGATTCGAAATAGCTATGGAATAGGCATTGAACTCAACTAGAGGGCGCTATTCTCCGTTTCTGGCCAAATCTGGCGATTGCGTGATTCACGGATACCAACCATCGCAAACGCTAAGCCTGATGTATGTAGCAGCAGGTACCTAACGCAGGTGTCCCTAATGAGAGGTCCACAAAGTCTCGATGTGACCGAGGCGCGCCGTATCTTCAGTTACCTTTTCAGACTTTGGACGATGACAATTTTCCATTTTGCTCACAGTTTGGTTTGTTCAAGGACGGGTTTCGATAACAACCACCCCCCCCCCCCCTGACAAAACTGCACACGATGTCATCCAAAGCGCCCAGATTTGCTTCATAAACATGTGAGTGTTAATCGTACCGCCATAGTTAGGTAACGTCGAAGGTCCAATCGATATTGCTCGGACATGGACATCTGGTCGCATCCATAGACGCCCTGATTACCCAATCTCGGGGGACGCATTACAGTTCCATGTACTTGGGAAGGTGCGCATCATTATGCCCGCATCTCCCCGACATCAAACATACAGAAGCATGTGATGTTAGAAAGTCACAAACTGTTGTATGCTATACTAATAGCGAAATTTATAATAAAGTGCCCATTCCATCACTCAAGTTGCTCAAGTTTAGCGTTGTCAAATGCTTTTAGCGTACCTAATTAGGGAATATTGGTTGAAGAGCGCTCTTTGAACGAACTTCACCGTATTTCATGACTATTCCGCAAACTCAAGTTGCTACAGTAGTATTGTATCATTCAATGTCTCCGGAGGTACTAGGAGCTCCTCCAGAAAAATTGATCAGGAACTACTGTGAGAGCCCAACTTTTTCCAACACATTCCACCGTATCTTGTGACCATTTCACAAACTCAGGTGACTGAATTAGTAGGCTATCCTTCGACGACTTCAAAAGTTCAAAAATCCTATCCCAAAATTATTCGAAACCCATTTTCTGAATCCAACCCTTAGTTTATGCTCATGAGAAATTGCCCAACATTGCCAGAGCGCCAACAAACCAATATCAATCGAAAACCATGTCTTTTTGATGCAAGGTTCACCTTGGTGGTCACCGGACTGGTAGATCTTCTTCTCCAAATGGGAAAAGAAATGTTGGGGGCATATGAAAGAGTTATGAAACGAACAAGGCTTGATTTGATTTGATTGTTCATTTCCTTGTTAGATTTCATTATATGAATGTTGCCTTATTAGAGACCGCTCTATGATCATTTGTATACTGTGCCAAAATCCGCGCAAGCGACTCGCAGCTGGAAGAAACTGCAAGCCAAGAAGACATTTTTGACGTAGGTCTACACTGAATGTTAGTTGTCAAACTATACAACTAAACCCGCGGTGACTCAAACAATGATCAGTGAGTGTGTTTTTGAGAGAAAACTTAGACCTAGATATTCTATCTGTTTATCTGTGCATCCTGTACATTGTGGCAACCTCATTCGGCGCATCATTTCTCGGGAATGTCACAGGATATTGGCAACACTAGTCCAATGGGATACAGGACGTTAGAATACAATTCTCCCGAGCCGCAGAGATTGGCGTTAATAACATTCTGTGGTAACGTCAACCTCATATGGTTTTGCAGTTAATATATATCTCACAACCTGGAAGGAACGTCTATTAGAACTTATGTTGAATATAGAAGAATAATATTTACATGCATTGGACTAGAGTGGGCGCTCTGGTGTCGACTTCCATGGAACCTATGGACTTCCTTACGTCTCTGATCGGAGTAAAGGGTGGATTGGTAGGCCAGCTGAGTAGCTGCAACTGATGAACTATCAGGGTGTTCTGGAATGACAGAGTGAAAGAATTGCGGGCAAATTTAGGTATAATGTTGGATTGAACTATGGGGCTGGTTTGTAATGACAAAAACTGAAGATAACAAACCTATTTTTGGATATTATCGATGTTATCGTAAAAATCATTTCGTCTTCTTCTCCATGGGCCGCTGTCAGTACTGACGATTGGCTACCATTTCAACGCAACTTCTTGTCATCTTCTTTCGAGCAGCTCCGTTCTGAGCTATGCGCTTAGTTTCCACGAGGCTCAACCCTGTCCATTCCCTGATGTTGTCATAACACTGCTTCATTTGACGTCCAACCTTCCTCTTCCCTTCACCCTTCCCTTCTATTACTTACTACAATAACACAAATATGGTAATTCTGGTAATTAGCATGTGCAGATCAAGTATAGGCTAAGTAAGTACTACACTTACGTGCATGAGATCGCCACCGAGGGATGACAGTGATTAATGGCCAAATACGACTGTAGTTCGGACACCACTGCATGCAAAATATTATCCTACCATTAAAAACGTAGGGAATTTTCTAAATTCTTCTATATATCTTGCTCTAAGTGTCCATGAAAAAAAAAAAAGTCTCCACATTCCGCACCCCACCTTGAATGCGTAAGTATAGATAATGCGAACATCTTTAGTTTATTTGTTTGGTGTTGCATCAACAAATTGTTTTGAATACGATAGCTTTGTCCATTATGTGTACGGTCCCGGTGAGAACCATTCTCAGAGCAGTTTCGCCCCTGCTGATTTTAATGACTTATTCGACAGATCAACGGTCTTTAACTGATTAAAAATGGTCATAAACAAGGTTGAAGCTATAAAATAAAATTGGAGTAGGGACTGGAGGGAGAGTACGCAGTGCAGTTCAATCTACTGGAGTCGCGACCAAAACACAGGTGAATTCAATCATCGAAGATGAACTTTATTGCCTCTAGGGCTCGGTTGATCTATTGAGACACTCTCCCCGGCCATGGTTCGATCACGTGACACCCGGAAAGAAGAGAATATCCCAGGTGTTCACGATTGTGAATCTACCTCGAATTTACACCTAATGTTATAAATAATTACCTTTTCGAAATCATTTTCAAACGTTTCATTATCGAACGGTGAAGGCCATAACTGAACTCCCATGATATCTTATATTGGGAATGCGGTATAGCCTCACAGTAATGCTCTGAGATTGTTCGAGCATAATGTTCCATGGCACTATACGCGCTATACCAAGGCGCCATACCAAGTGATTTATACATAAAATACTATAATCACTATCCACTTACTCGGTGTTCTATATGGGCAACCTCGAACTGGCGATGTACATGTGTCTGGTGTTCCTCCCCTCCTTGGAACGTCACGCTCATGTTACCATACTGAACGGATCCCTCCTCTGGCCAATATCTGACGCAGGCCTGCTGTAATATAAATAATAACGTATGGGATAATACCTATCGGATAACAGCAACACCATCGTTCTTTGTATCCTTCAACAGAACGCAAAATACCCAAGTTCGGCCTTAGTATACTGCTTACTGGTCCCATGACCCACCAGAATCGTATAGGGGCACTGCAATGGTGATCTTATCACCCGCCCCTGTCAATCGTGGGCAACAGCATGGATCGTCGGCAAAGCTCATGTCGGTCCACTCCTTTGTACAGTGCCTTGGAGAACCGTTATTGACAGATTGACATCCTGTTGAATCTTGTCCATGCCATCGTCTCTTGTCTATGGTCTGTAGGCCTTCATAGTGAGAATCATGCTGTTCAACAGTTTCGCAAATCACCTCATTTGTGTTGTGGTCGGTGTATGAGATGTCAGGGACTCTTCTGATGCACCCCATTTCCTATTCAGCTATAAGATTTCATGATTCACATACTTTGTTAAGATAAATGTGCAATCTGGAGGTTGCAGGTATAGGAAGAGGGGAGAGTGGAGACGGGAGGAAAGCAGATTTTTTCAAAGGTGCAAGTTCCTAAAATGATGGAGCAAGATTGAGAGGGAGTGTGCAGTATCATAATTTTCTGCAGAAAAATAAATATTTCCCCATTCATTTAGACGTTAGCAAACTATTCTCAATCAGTCGGCATGCTAACCAGACTAACCAGTCACATGTAGAGAAAAGTACATATATACAAATACATTGACGTTTTTATGGCCTTCAATGGGAAAGTAACTGCATGATGAAAAGTACACTCACAACGATCAGATGAATATGACGAATGTCGTTCCTGCTGGAGCCTATGAATGGACACCTACCTCTTCTCTATGGACAATATTTCTAAGGTTTCGATGCGCCAAAACAAGTGGAAAAATAAAAAAACAACATATGCTATTGAAACAAAAGGGTTTCAGCTTCGATTTGAATATGTTAACATTTGGCGAAGCTCGGATCTCGGAAGGCAAGTCATTCCAAACAGTTGGAGCTGCCACAGAAAATGCTTTTCTACCATAGGATGTTATGCGAGGTCCAGGCTTTAGCAATCTAAAAAGAATGCAATGACTCGCCCAGTCGCCCAGATATATATCCATGCCTGAGCAAATCGCACGAATAGAACGCATCTGCTCCAATCGTGAAAATCAAATCCAAATTCATATTTAATGTTCACATTTGTTCCAATGTGTCAGAAGGCGTGGTATTCGCGACTGAATCCAAGTATCGAAGGTTGCGTTATGTGACCCGCTTGCAGTCCCTTTATATTCATTAACTGTGCATAATATATATATATTGACCTCATCACTGTTATCCAGTTGATTCAACATCACCACAAGAGGACACTTCCAGTCGTACACCAGACGCCAGAAATCTTCAATGGTGTCAGGAAGAGGGGACTGTGTTGTGATGTACGCGTTTCTCTTCAGCACACTCTGCAAAATATAATTACAAACAAAAGCAATATTTGTGCGTGCTTGATAGTATTGTAACAATAAAAAATTCCTACATATTCTGCAATATGAATGTTTAATAGGAGGAAAATAAATTGGCCGTGTTAATGAGGCCGGTGTTTTTGTCTCCCAAGAAATGTCATGTTCACGACACACACTAGAAAGAATAACAAAACGTTGCCAGGCGCTTCTTACAGAGGTATCACTGACGTTTCAAACTACACTATTTGAACACCTCCTCTGGTCACAGGTATGACTCTTTCTTCAAAAAGCTCCTAATTCCAACAAATTTTTACTTGTAACACCGAGTTGAGCATTCATTATGACATTTAGCCAAGTTGACGTATTTATTCATAGTATAGTCATCCGGCGCCTTTTGATTTTGCAAGAACTCATAATATATCACCGGTATATATATTGCACGGAATACGTACATTCGAAAGACATACGTAACACACAGACGAGTCTCCAAAACATTACAAGAACATATGCTGGGCCAAACGTACGTAATTGTGATATTCACACAATGACACAACGATAACATAACCATATCTATTACAGAGAATGTCATTGTACTGTATGATTCAAGTATTGTGAGACAAACTCTCGTCGAACTGATAATAATATCAATAATAATGATAATAATAGTGACATTTATATAAAAAAAACCTTTCAAAGAGAAACAGAGCTCTACGTTTAGCGAACATTTAGCCCTATATTTGCCAATTGATTATACGCCATGTGCATGTGATTGCACGAACACATCTGTACTCGCATAATTGAAGTAGCATACTCACAGGAAACATCGTTGCACTGATGAAGTTTGAGAAACCTTTCATCGGTGTGCTGGTCAAGTATATGCGGCCACTCATTGCTTTATGAAATTCAAAGAATAAAAAAGTTTATCGGTGAAGAGGTCGTTATTAGGATTCAAGTACCTCTTTTTGAAAACGATTCATTCCAGAAAACACTCACGGCGCATACGAATATCGAGCTCAACATGAAAACGGTAGCTTTAACCAAGTCAATGGAATCCGATCGGATGATCTGTTGTGGCTTATTTCAGGAATCGTTGAGTTTTCAGATACTAAACCATTTTCTGAAGCCAGAATGTCGCTTCGAGATTTTCACGACAAGAGTGTGAATTTATGGAAAGGTTACCCAATTTACCGTTATCAGAGATCAGAAATATGAAGTGACGAGTTCAGTATATATATATATATATATATATAACGTTATTCATTCCTGCTCCTGTCGAACCACCACCTACCCACCTCATCTGACAGTAGTGAGTGAAAGGGATCACTGTCAATAATGGGCCTCGACTATTTTTTCCCACCTTAATTTTCCAACTGAATTCTACGGAAGTGCATAAACAGTATACTTACACGGTGCAATATCCGGAAATCGACTCTTCCGTTTGTCCAGAGGATTTTCATGCTCGTATGGCTTTTTGTCGTCGTCTCCGAAGGCAGATAGTAGCTGAGAATCAAGTTATATAGCCAGTATGAATGATTCCGCACGAATATAAATGAAAATGTTTCATTGTTAACGCCATGATGCATACTGGCGGATGGCGCATCTGGAACTGCGTATTAATATTATCAATGTCCACATTCCTGGTGAGTTGTTGGGTGTTATTATTGATGCAGCAAGGAGCCACTACACGTTGCTGTGTTTTAGAGAGATCGTTCAGGTCATGTTACACTAATACAGGCATATAGATATATTCACATCCCTGGCGGTTTGGTATTCGCTCTCGAAGCTCCACCATGATATCTCATACAATTACAATTTGAAAGCGAGTTGAAGATCTTTCCGTCAAGCTCCCCCCTGATTTGTAGTCGTCCTTCGTCTTTGTCCTCTACCTGCGCGCGCTGAGTCATTTTCTGACGACTTCGAACCTCACACGCACAATATAATGTCATTATTATTATCATCAATAATAATCAACCACATATTCCTACTTCAAACTCCTCAGCTATCGTTTCCTGTTTAGAGTCGATGTTGAGCTGTGCCAGGAGACCAGCCGGTACCTCCGTGTGTCTGGTCAGGTAGTAATTAACCAGGCATTGGTAGATGAACACATACTGGACCTGTAACAAAAAAAACAATGACAACACATTTCAGACTTTCAAAAGTGATAATTTACTTGTCATTTTGCATGTGTTGTCAACTATTCAATGTAATCAATAACTATTTCTGCTTCTGTTAACAGTCTTTCAACACATTGTTCAACTTGCTGCCGTTGAGATGTTAGCATGGACAGCGTCCCAATATATTGCAGTCCATGCATGACTCAGAGTTACAAGGATTTTCCAATAGGAGTCTCCGTTCATGACAATGACGTCGTCTTAAGGGCAATAGGTGCGGAGTGAGGGGCCCATGGGTACGTGTTTTCCATACCTAACGCCATACCCACGATTGAGAGCCTGTCGCAAGAACAAAGTACCGGGCTCTGGACGTATAAACATCAATCTAGTCGAGTCAAATGATAGTAAAGACGATAGTAATAATATTGAACATTTATGGAGCGCCTCTGTAAACGGAGGTTTGTCAGTGGCGCATAACTATTGAGGGGAGGGTGTGATGGAAGGCTGAATTATACGGATATAGGTAAAGGCCTGTGTACACTAGACACAAGTTGGGACACATGTTGCGCAACTTGTGTCCGACACAACTGGACACACAATT
>JAUOBX010614975.1:0-15060 GCA_032360705.1 Eupentacta quinquesemita | reverse complement strand
TCAGATGATATAAACAGGCGGTTATTGTATAAAATCCAGGATGTCATGTTGCGAGATCGGATTAGCTTAGTGGGTAGGCCATAGTTCCGGACTAGTGATCAGAATATTGTCGAATCTCAGCTGGTTGGCTATTTCGCTACGTCATTGGCCGATACGCTTCATCAGCATTGCCTCATCCTACCCAGGCGTTATTTGGGAGCCTTCGAGGTAAAAATGAGCATTAGGGTAGCGTGTCTATCTCATGTGAACTGCAATATACGTGTAGTGAGCATGCCACCGACATGAGAAAGCGCTATATAAGCACTCACGGGATAAATGTGTTATACAATCCTGGAAAATGAAGAAAAAAAATTCAGGTTCAGCAAACATAGTACTTTTCGGATGGAGTTGCAGCAACTGGAGCATCCTGTTATTTCATTCATATTCGGCGCTGTTTGTCAGAAACAAATAGTCGGAAATGATCCAATTCGATGATATGGTTATGCAACCTTTATTGAGGTTGATATATATTTTGCTGCATTACAGTGGCGAGATATATATATTCATATCGTATATTAGTCATCTGTTATTACCAGTATCATTATACCACATCAATTGACACATCCATCCATTTTTGTTTTGCATGGCTGTTCAGATGACAAATAGTGACGAAATGGCAACTATTCATATCGTAAATCAATTCGACGCGCAGCAAACATGACTATAGGAGACATGCAGTTTCGTGCAAACTAAGGCAAAGTTAACATCCATGCATGCAACTCTGCTCACCCACCAAACGAATTGGTTATTCATCGCAAGCTAACCTGCTTTGCCTACTGTGTACGTGAGCCGTATATACTCATCTGCTTATGATACTCATCCTGAGAGATGATTCCTCACACGATCAAATGAATTAAACATAACTATATCGCAATAGTCAAAATACAGATGGGAATCATTTTACTGCAACAATTGTCGTCACCAAACACGACGATAAATTGACCCTGCTTTTATCGCTTCTGGTGCAAGCAATAATGCTTTTCTGATTGCCTCCAAATTGTTTCATGCCCAATGGGCTTACGGCAGTACATTTTCAAAACTTGTTTGTTACCGCAATTGCCTATGGGTTGCCAAGAACTACCAATGCGTAAAAAAGACACAAGTAGAAACCTAAACCTTTCAGCATTCGACATTAAGAACCGTGAGTTCATATGTCCTCCAGGAAGTATAGCTGATGCCCATCGATAATTACTTCAGTCAAAATTCCGTTCATGCAGATGCGGCAAAACTCCAAGGAAGTCGTATTTGCGTGGGCGGAGACGGAGTGAAGTGTATGGACTGTGTTGTATCAAAGTGGGATTCCATATGTGCGGATGCGGGATGCGTTAGTGGTTTCAAAATCGCTGTTTTTTGGAGGAGTATAATTTTTGGGACGAGGAAAGGCTGTAGGATGATGCGCAAAAATAAAAAATATGTAACGCCTCATAAATACGGTTATTAAGATGCTTTAAAGGGGAGATATTCAACATAAATCCTCTTCGGTATGCGTAAATAATACCGCATGGGTACGCGTCGTATTTGTGCTCGTTTCATCTTATTCCAAATTATTTTTGCCACTCCGGAATCAGTAGTGTAGTATGCACCGTTCGCACCTTTTTTGCGGCGGTTAAATTGTGGCGGTTAAGATGCGGGTTAAAAGAGGGCGCACGTCGTGAATTAGGATGGACCCATAGGGTTGAATGTCGATTACGTTGTTTGAATAGGGTATCCTATAGTATATAGGATGATATACAATAGTATAGGATGGCATACATTAGTTATAGGATAATATACGATAGGTATAGGATAATATAGGGATATGCCGCCCATACAGGATATCCTATAGGATAATATACAATAGGTATAGGATATATAGGATAATATACAATAGTTATGGATTATATACGATAACAATAGTTATAGAATATAAAGGATACGCCTTCATATAGGATAGCGGATGCAAATATCGATTAGAATGTCCGTATTAGATGAAATATCGCAGTCGCGTTCATTGGTCCTTGTGTGTTGCAAGCGACAATGATTAATTGCAGTAGAATAGTGCTTATCGCGAGTCGCGTGTTCGATAACTGGGAAAGCAGCTGGTAAGGTTGCTGCTAGTGCACTTCCGTTCTCATAAAATATAGGTTGATCATTATCTAGGTAATACAAGAAGTGTCCACGTAGTTGTTATAAGGCACGCTAAGTTACGACGCTTCGTTTTCAATTGTTCGTTAATAAAACTGTCAGTCATTAACATGCGAAACATGCGTTTATTATGAGAAAAAAGATCGGATTGGTTGTTTGAACTTGTTTCATATAGCACAACCTAAACATGTTGTGTTTTACTATAGTTAAAGTTTCTAGCACTTCGTTTGTTCCCGTTTCCTCACGCATCATATCTAGAAAGTGACAATAGTTTCGTTGTGAATTAATGCTGTTAGTGGTTCACTTCTTATCAAAAAGCTGTGTTAGGTTTGTATCTAACTAACGATATCTAACTAGTAACTATGACGGTAACTTTGCATATTAGGTTTTGATTACTGTGAACAATTTTGTTGATCAGATCAATAGTTATAAACGGTTCGTTGTATGTGTAAGTTATTTTCCAAACAACTTTTAGGTTTGGTGTCCGGGTTTGGTCACTGAATTTGCTATATCGAGGATTCGAAGCTGTGGTGTCCCGATTTCCTACTTGTGAACACATACTATTTAGAAAGTGTCAATAGTTTGGTTGTGAATGAATGTTCTTAGTGGTTTATTTTTTACGGAAGTGTTGTGTTCACAATTTTCGTATTTAACGCATCGTATTCATTGTCATAAACGGATTGTAACATATGTGAACACGTTAGAGTAGGTCAGAAGTTATTCATTGTTTCTGAAACAAATCGATGATATAGTGTTTCCGTCACTTTGCTATACGAGAATTCACAGTAATAAGGAGCGAATGAGAGTTGTGGTAATTGCATAGCATAACTAAAAATGTAGTGTTTACTTCTTTCTCCTTCGCTCCGAAAACGCAATTATTAGTGTGAATAGTTTTGGTTGGTGATTTATTTTATACCAAAAAGTTTGTGTTAAGTTTTTACAATTCTGGTATCTAACGCGCTTCAAAGATGAAGCGTTACTATTTTGTAATTTTGCAACGAGAAAACATAGTTGTTGTAATTAAATTGTGAATAGTTTTGTTGATTAGATAAATCGTCATAAACGAGAGTTGTTACATGTGTTTCAAACAACTTGTTGATTTAGTGTTCCCAGTTGGGGCACTGAATTTGCTATACGAGAATTCGCAGCTAGCATAAAGTGTGAATACGAGTTGTGAATAGTTTTGGTTCATTCATGGAATAAATGCTGTTAGTGGTTCATTTTATTCGGGGAAGCGGTGTTAAGTTCTTTTTTCATTCTTGTATCTACCACGCGTAAAGAACAATTAATGTAACTTTGCTATACGAGGAAGCATGGTAGTTATGATTTATATGAAATAATTGTTGATGTTTTCTGGGTTGAATGAAAATGAATTGTCAAAGTAGGCGAGTGAATGCGTTAGACTAGCACGAAAGAGGTTTCTTTGTTCTCAATCAACTCGATGTTAGTGTTTATGTTTGGTCTCTTCGTTATACGGGAACTGGGTTGGATTACTTGTTGTTAGTAGTCGATTGCATGTTGCAAGCGAGTTTGAACATTGTTGTCGTAATTCTGGTTGCTGGAACGATCTGAATAGGCGTTTTTGCTATTTTTAATTTTGCTGTTCTCGCCGGGAGGCGAACACCCGATAGTTGTATGGGAGTTTATATATTGTGTTAAATGCAATAATCATGCGAACACGAATCTGTGTTACACGCATTGCAGAACTTGCCAAACGAACGGTCTTGCAGAGTCGATGAATTCACGATGCAACTTGTAAAGGAATTAAAATGATCCGTGCAGCGACAGGTTTCGATAATACCATGATACGATAGCTGATTTTTAGGTATGATGCATCAACCAACAAAAATAACTGATTCGGCGGAGGTGTTAATTTGTGAGCCGGAAAGTTGTTCAAAGCTATCACTGTTCACGTCACGGTGACCTGATTTATCTTGAGGGCCACATGTAGAGCCGACAGAATTCGGTCATTCCCATTAATCAATTAATTTTAAATATTTTAAATAGAATTACACTACAGTAAATTTCCTAATATGCTATAACCTACTCGAAACGAAGAATTACGTATAGTAAACGATGAAGAGACCGAATATACAACTAGCCAATATCTAGTCTTATATCACGCAAATATATGTATCCTCCGATAACCCAAATAAATACAGCGGTGTTCGTATAGGCCAGACTTTGTGATTCCTCTCCAAACTAAGGTCGACAGTGAAAATCGATTACTGCTGGTACCCCTGTACATAATACACTCAATGGTAAATAATAACGTGGCCCTGCATGCGGGATATTCATCAATTTGCTGGTAGGGTTGTACGGGTGTGTCCAGCGTGGTAGAACTGGTGGATTATTATCGATTATTTCCGGGTCATTACACGGTCACGCGCTGTTACTATGGGGGAATTGGTGATAAATAGGATATGTTGACTGGCCGTATCAAGGTAATTTTCAACAATATGAACTACCGGTAGTGTCTCCCGATCGACAGGCCGAGACATAAAATATTTGCGGAGGCCCGCATAGGCTATGTGAAACCTGACCACGGTCAGCATGGGACATTGGTTGCTGTTGGTAGGCGTGAGCATGGTTATTGCGAGATAGTAGTGATTGATACGTCATCGCTTAGCAGAATTCCGACCATGCAGTGACAGGTCAAACTCCAAACTGAGGCATGATTAATAGGGGCATGGCAGGGGCCGCATGTAGGTGTTGGCTCTCACGGGTGTGTCTGATACCAGCATAAGCATGACAAGCTGTCTGCTATCAGACTATACACGGCAATGATCTCTTGTGCGGTATTAATGGCAGAGATAATATAAAACTATCGACATACTACGCATGAACGGCATAGGGCGGCTACACACTAACTATAAACATTCCGTATGCTTATATTCGACACCTGAAATAGTTGTTCCAATCAGGGACCCTGCTTGGCATGATATGACGAGGCATCATAAAAAATATGTTGCTCATTGAGAGAAAATGTAGTAAATCTCCAGTTACCAGAGCCCTTTCAGCCATACGTGAAACGTACGTTTCCACCTCGGACCACGTGGAGGTAAGGGTTGGATTTTTCCGAGGCATGGGTAACGAGAGGGCCCCAACCTCGCCCATCTCCGTAGGAGACAACCGTATTTCGTTCTCCTTCCGCCCGACCAAAAGTCGATAGAATCTGTTCTGACTGTACCGCAAGCTTCGAACCCAAACATACGTTGGATGATTTGTTCAACACATGGCCAGGCTTACGACGTGATCAGATGTTAGGAAATATCACTATGTCATCAGCCACGATTCAGTCAGTTAGATGTCGAGGTAAGTCGTCCGTACTCCGTCAGCCAACACTTTGCGTTTCGGGTAGAAGTAAGTGAAACCAGTCTTCACTTGGGAGTAGGTGTAGATTTGTTTGTCCTTTACCCGGAACCCTTTATTTTCACCTGACTGTGGTTTGGTTGACATCAGGACATCTAGGTAGGTCTCTTTCCGGACGTCATTTCGTTTCTTGTTGATTCCTTTGCAGCTGAATTTATCTTTTGCGTCACCGTAGCAGTAATACATTTTACTATTGAGTGCTACTATGCCGTCTCCTTCCCATTCCACCTTGAAGAGGCCTGGTGTACGTTTGTCATACCGTTTGTGCTCATCTGTGTCGTCGCGAGGGAACCAATTAGCCTTGTCGTTGTAGTATTCTTCACGCAGCTCTGGCTTCACGAGTTCTTCGAGTGTCTCCGCTGCGATAGCGATGTACGCGGAATCAGTGTCCATTTCGACATACTCCCAGTGTTGTCGGTCAAAGTACCTATCGAGGAAGTCATAGTAGAACTGAAGCATTCTCAGCTTCGCATACTGGTATACGAAGAACCCGATTTGTAGTGGAAGGTCCATGGCGATTGATTTCTTCACAGCCTCTACTTCATAGCAGGTTGGTGTAATTGTATTCAAATCCCGGAAGGTTGTCTCATTGATCATCCGTGCTGCCTTGACTTCTGGAACGAGACTGACATTCCGATGGCTCTCCTTGTTTGTGATGGTCTTTCCATACGAGGAGTTCCCATGGAGCTTCATCGTGTCAGCAAGGATTGCTTTGGAGGGATCGATGTCCCCGGCTCTTCTCGCATCAGAAACCGCTTCGCCAAATGATTGAAAGCATTGTTTAGGAGTGAACTCGATCACCTGGTGAATCTTTGTGATCACCAACCCTTTCTCCAAGTACCATTTAACGAGCGGCGTTGCTAACAAGATCTTCTCGCCGAACATACTACCGATTAGGCTCCTCCTGGGTTTTGTCATAATGTTACCTTCTTCAGCAAAGGCCTTCATGTGCTCCCCCAATGTCATCGATTGATATCTCCGAGTTCTTGAAAATTGGACACATCTCGGCAAATTTTGGTTTCAGCGCATCTGGGACGTGTATATCACACTCGACAACTCCGAATATACGGTCATCTCGAACAGCTTGCAAAATCGATTCAAATTTCAAGCGCTTCGAGTCTTCGAGAGGGTGTTTTAGAGACAGAAGAAATTGTGACATTTCCTGGCAAACTCTTCGCTGCTGATTAAATTGGCACTCCCAAACCTCCTCGTAATTATAGCCCAGGCTCTGGATGTAAGACCGAATTTCACTGGTCCTCCGCCTCCGGTCTGCGAACACCACCTCCTCATCTGACGATTTTGCCTTGCTGGCTACCAGGTGACAGTCATGCCCATGCCAGTAGCACCCGTGAAACTGGTACACTGTATTCGTTTCTTGACAGAACCCATCGACCGGGATACGTCTAACTCCGACCCTCTTCTCCTTGTCGTTCCAGTTGTGAAGAATATGGACGTTGTCTCTGTGGGCGCACCACTCAAGCCAGCATATGCTGACAGGCCGACTCTTTTCCACTTTGAAACCCGTTTCCTCCCTGCGGCGTAGATAGGAGCCAGTGGGCATGTCTTGCATGATCGCCCAGAGGTAGAGAGCGTTCGCATCGTAGCCGATAATTCTTTGACAGACATTGTCTGTGTCGCGTATCTTCGTCTTCCCCGCCTCTTGGTAACGGTTGAATATAATGGATGGGCCTCCTACAAGATTCTGACGAAATGTGTAATATAGGTCTTTGTCCTTCTCGCCAAATAGAGCGAATGGTTCTGCTTCAGCCATTTGAAATAGATATTTCATAGTTAGGCCAGGAACGGATATCCCATCTTTGAATGCGTCAATGCGGCGCTGTCTGTAAAATTCAGCCATCTTTTCTAGGGCTTCGATGAAAGGTACGACGTCACGGTTATTGTACCATCGCAGAAAATCTTCCATGGTAACCATCTGCTCTTGTTCCCATACACTCTGGCAGTAGGCATATTCCTCGGGTGTGATGTTTGCATTCTTCAGATTGCTGTGGAAGGCCTCATGAGGGGGCAGAGCCGTCTCTCGTAGATTATGGATGTTAATCCATTCATATGGGAAGAAACCTTTCTGCTGTGTACACTCGTAAGCTTTCACAAACGCGTCGTAGCTAAACCCAGGGGCTATGAAGTTCGTAATGTCGAGGAATAGCAAATGCTCGGATTTGACGGCCATGTAAGTGTTGTTGCGTTTCACGATAAACTTGAGAGGGTCGTTTTCTACCAGCCACGGAAAGAGGTACTGCTTCACAAGGTTAATGTCATAGGAGCCAGAGTTGAGTCCGATCACCGGCAATTCTGCCAAGTATGCTGTGAGTTTGTCTAGTAAGGTTTGTAGGTAGTGTTGTCGAGGCCGGGCGTGTTTTTCTCGTTGATTACACATCTCGTCAAATTCCTTCTTTTCAGCAGCGATGCGAGTTGAAATTTCCTCAATGTAAGGATGGTTAACTTGGTGAAGAAGAGAAATACTTCTCTCAGATATCTCTGTGAGGTATAACATCATACTTTCCAAGAGTTTAGTAGGGTCGCCATCAGATATGAAACATTGCGGTTGCTCGTAGTCGGAAACATTACTGCATACACTGACACTGAGTGGTACATGCCGGGCCTCCCATGTAAGTTTGTTTGTCTGTGCATCTCCTTCCGTTTCTTCGAAATAGCACTCGAAATCGAATACTGCCCGATACGGGTGGTACCTAAGATTATCCGGGATGTGTATTCCCTCCTCTTCAAGCAACTCAAATACCGTCTTAGGGTGAGCATACACGCCTCCAGGGAAGGTATGCTTAACTGCCCCGTCACATGTCGCTTCATGGCGATGTAACATTCCACGATGTTTCCACAACTTCATGCACTTTTTACACTGATAAGAGTGAGTGTAGCTGTCGATGTCTTTGATGTATGAGAAGTGATTCTCGTGTAGGTTGAGGTACATGGTGTCCTCATAACGTTCGAGAGAACGTCTCACGAGGCGAGCCACCACTGTACTCTTTATATCGGGGTTACTGCCTTCATCCTCGGTGCTGTCAGATATGTCCTCCCGCAACTCATAGACGATGACGTTCAACCCAAACTGTTCCTCGGCCGTATGGAGCTGGGATATTGGCAAACCTTTGAATTTTGTCGGATGTCCACTACACAGTTGCCTATGAAGCGCTTTGGCTTTCTTCTCCAAGGCCTTCACTGATGCACCTCGATGTAAAGCCAGGCATCTTAAGAAACAGAGGTTGTCATCGTATATTCGATCATTATGTCGATCTTTTCTCAGTGATGTGACGGCGTGGTTGTTCATGATGTAGTCAGGCAACTTGGCTGCCCCTCCGATTGGGTGATCAGTCAACGTATACACCGTGAGAAGAACGTTGGTTATCATTTCAACAACCCACCTCGAGTTAGGGCGAGCACGGCGAGCATGCTCCAATGGGTCATGCAGAGTAACACGTTGAAGGAACCTATCGAAACTCCCAGTATCCGTGACTAGTACTGGTTGAGGTAGAAGGCTGGTGTTGTGGGAGGCGTAGTAGTACTGGAGCTGACATGTCTCAACATTACGTAGAAAGAAACCGAACCCAAGGTTTATTTTGAAGGCAGTGTCCTGCCTATCAAATATTTGCTGCGCCCTGAGTCGAAGGTCGTCAACAGATGACGACTGCATGCGGAAATTAAACGTGTTCTTGATTTTTCCCAGCGTTTGAAATTTGGTACGAATATCCTGCCAGTGCTTCTTGTACAACACAGTAAGATCCAAGGGGTTGCAGTTCTCAACTTGATTTATCGTGTTGGGTAGAGGACTGGTCTCGGGGTATTTCACGGGGTCTTGTTGCATGGTGTTTGAAGATTTCTCAGCGTCTAAAACGGGGTACCTCACCAGCTCCTGTTCCATAGAAATATCAGACCTCGGGGCGTTTGTAGGAGCTTCGGCGGTTCCACGGAGTCGTTTGTTGTGGGGCTCCTGGTATCGCCTGTCCGTGGTTGCCGTTCATTTTATGGTACTCCATCGGTCACTGGTGCAGCACATTCCTGTTTAAAGAAGAACAATACGTCATGCTCACTAAGACATTACCTTATAATGTCGGTACCCTTTCATTTGATTCATTATCATTCTTTCTTATTGGTCTATTCTGTATGGGTCAATGTTAAATAGGTTCATCAAGGATAAGTTCACCGTAACTGTTAACATTTTAGAACGCTGTTCATATGAACTGGTCGTAGGCTCAACGCACCGTTGCTAGTTTACTCGTGATAACATAATTTACATAGCGACAAGTTATAGTGTTTCTACCGAGACATAGGCCTAACGATCAGTCGATACTGACCCGAACATGTTTGGAGAGGCATCACAGCATTCACGAGAGTGTCAAAGAATTCTTTGTAATTAAAATTTGTAGCGTCAAACATAATTATATGAACATTTGTTATCCCAAAATTGCCGCCGCGAGAGATTTACTTGAGCACCGTTCAGGCTGTCGACCGCATACCTAGCTTACTAAACTATTTTATTTCAGCTTCCTGCTTATTTTACGCGTTCATCTCATGTAACCAAATAATACGTGCCTGGGTCATTACAAACTGATAACTGCGTTAAATTGAAACATACCATTCACAGTCATTTAGATGGTAAAGAGTGTCCCTGTTTATGCCTCTATATATATGACCTTTAGACAAACTGTTTAACGAAATGGAAGATTGCTGAATCAGTAGCAAGACGGATAACTGCCGCCATGCACCCCCCCCTTTCCCCTGCCACCCCTGGCAAACAAAAGAAGAAGAAGAGGATCGTACTGAAAGGAATCGGACGTTAATAGGCATTACCCCGTTAAACAAAGTAGATTATGCTATACTGTATACACAGGAGCTCGTTTACTACCGTCAAAGTGTGAACAAGTTGCATATTCAGACTTGATGCTTCGCTATAATCGGAGAAATAATATCTAAAACAACACTCACAAAGATAATTCCTTACCTAAATGAGATTTTATCAGTTGCGCCAAGCGAGCATTTCAATAATTTAATACTGAAACTCCAATGATATCATTTGAATAAAACAAAGTTAGTGGCCAGTCCAGCAGTTAGGTCCACTGTCGTGGTTGGGAGCGGCCTAAATTTATATTATGTAATATCCTGTCTTGGGATACCAGAGTCCCGCTAGATAGGCACATTATGCGGGTGAGTCACATGTAGCCTGTACGGACCGGATGTACTCAATTCTCAGCCCTTGGCGTTGCATAATATGGGAATTCTGTGTTATACAAAGTATTTTATGAGACGACCCAGGTTGCAGTCTGCCAATATAGACTATATCAATGTTTCATGGTGCTTATTCATATATTTTAAAATTCTGCAGTAATTGTTGTTCTCATTTGATTTAATCATTAGTTATATGTGGAATAATTTAGAGATAAATACGAACTTAATAGGAAGTTGGAGTAAGCAAGCATACCTGATTGTCTTCACTGGGCGGTTCTCCTCGTATGGGGTAGTCCTTTGATATCTCCCCGCGTACATCATTGGTATCAACTGTTGGCGAGGTACGCTGCCGTTTACGAGGAGGTTCATCGTGGGACTTGATGTGCCGCAGTAAACTGTCCTTTCGCATGAAAACACTGTCACAAAGTTCGCATGGGAACTGAAATACTTTCCTCTACTGCATGCTTCCGTTGATGGCGGCGGAGAATTGTCCTCTCGAGTAAATGCTTGTTGACACGTGGAGCAAACGTGTTTACCCTCTCCGTGAATACATTCCAAATGTCGTTTGAAAACGTGATTATGCTTGAATACCTTGGGGCACTGGGGGCATTGGAAAGCCATATCGATGATATGCGACTACAAACAGATAACAGTAAACTCTGACAACTCAATTCTATAGAACTGTGAATCGTGCAATATGACTACGACAATATGCAATGAGCAACAGGCAATTATATGAGTGTCTCACGAAAAACAGTGTAGAACGAACAACCGGAATAGATGTGAACGCTTCGGAGTCAGATGATAGAATGAACGAAATTAACTAAAACAGCTTGTTTAACCTGTTTTTACCGCGTCATGATACGCTTCCGCCGCGAATACTTGTCAGGACATGTCCGATGACGTCACGTAACGTTCTATTGATAACGACCTTGACGCTGCAGCGGTTACAATGGACGCGCCTCAGGTATCAGTCAGTGACACTTTTGCCCTTGTTATTGTTCCACCACGAACAGGACGAGGATTTTAGGTAGCCAACTTCATGGCTTCCGACCATGATCCAATGATACCAGGTCCAGTGAAACTTACCATATGATATTTGCATACTGTCCTGAGGGTCTGTAAATAGTGCAATATCTTACATGCAGTAGGCCTAGCCTATAGTTCAGCACGTTACAGTGCCCAAATGATAAATCACAATCTTATCATCCGATTCCAGCGAATGGCAGCGAATTTGTTGTACTTTCTCAAATATTATCAGGAACCGAGACCAGATTCTTCGCGGGAAAGGTTATATTAAACGAACATTATTTATGGAAAGTGTTCTTTAGCCTAGCCTAGGCCTAGGCCCCTACTCGAGTCCTACTCCGAGTCCTAGGCCTACTCCGAGTCCGAGTCCTACTCTGACAGTAGGCTACTCCTCTGGTCCAAGTCCTACTGCCTAGGCCTAGCCTAGGCTAGGCTAGGGCTTAGCCTAGTCTAGTTCACGAACTGAACACTCATTACGGAATGTTACACACACCTTGTGTAATGTGGAGGGTACCGTAACAATTACTTAAGTCCTGTTCGAGGACTAAGCCTAGTCCCACTTACTACTTAGGCTAGGCTAGCCTAGGCTAGTCGTTGACTCACCAACTGTGTATAGGCCTAGGCTAGCTCCGTTAGCTCTTCGCTGTGTATATGGAAGTCTATACTGGAATATTCAGTCGCGAGTCAGCGGCTAGCCTAGGCCTGCTACTGCTAGGCCTAACGTTAGGATAGTGGCAAACCTGCACTTCAGCGGGTTTTATTATTGCGCAATGCAAAACAGCATGTTCCATTCTCCGATGGGAGATAACAAACTGAACAACCTGATAAATACTTCAGAATTCCATCCAAAATCCAGATAAATGCTCTGTGATTCAGCTTATTATCCAAATATACTTCAGGATTTCACTTATACTTCAGGATTTCATTCAAATTGTCCATATATGCTTCAGAATTCCGTTTTGTTCTTCAGGTTGTCACAGTCAACTCCCCTACTCGGACCGACTCGGACCGGAAGATCTAGTCCGCGAATTGCACAATAATAAAACCCGCTAATGTGCAGGATTGCCCAATTGGCAGCATACACAGTTGTGAATCAATGACTAACTCAGTCCAAGTCTGGAGTCCATACTTCTCAAAAGATAAACAGTTGATTTCATAGGGGCAAATTCATTTCAAATGGGCAAATTCAAGTTTGAAAGATATGTAGCCTACATTTGAGCCATTGAATTTACTGTTCGTTAGTCATAGCCTAACATAGAGTTATTGTTAGCGGCAACTGAATCTGCCCCTATGAAATGAACCGCACGCGCCCTATGAATAATACAAAACTGAGGGCTACACACACGTAATACTGATACAATTTAACATCACGCAATGTGGGAAGTACCAGTTCTGCGAAAATGCAAAAAGGTGAGATCCGAGAATGAACTTTTCAACACCACTTTGATCGCAAACGATGCATACGTTTAGGCATTCAATATGGCCAACTAAAGCTTTATATTGGCGTTAACTATGATGTACTATTGTCGGTGATGTATAATCTCAAACTGACCTATTGGGAGTTTTTCCGTTTCCGGACCTGCTGAGGACTTGAACTTGATGGAGGCTGCCATTTTGAAAGTGTTGCCACTCTGTTTTTGTGAGAAATACACAACGGAGCCCAACGTGGTGAGCCCATAGAGCTATATATAACTACATAGCTCTATGGGTGAGCCTCGTCCAAAATAAATAAATAATTGAACCATACTGCTTGAGGAGAGACCACGTGGAAAAGGTTTGGTTGGAGATGTCAAATAACCCGTATTCACTTACCCGCGGCACTCCGCAGAGCAGGCATCCATCCGTCAGTCAATACATAGGCGGCAATCCTGAAGGAGCCTGGAAAGGGAGGACAGGGGAGGAGATCCCCATGGATCCCCATGTGCCCTCATTCCCTCAAGAATTTTTGAAAGTTCAATTGACTTCGGGGTTTGCACACGGTAAGTCGGTAACTTCTTGAATGAAAGTTAGCTGCCGCCACAATGACATACTACTCTCTGGGATTGTCGGAGTGCGTACCACTTTCTATGATCAGGCACGGTTACTCCTGTAAATCGCTTTGAGCATGTCACAGTTGTCACTGACCTGGGGGGAGCGCCATATAAGAAAATAAATATTATTATTATTAGCTACGTGGACATATTCTAAGATTCTGTTCTGATAGGATGGGTGAAGAACCGTTTTGGTTTGTGATATTACCTTGGCGGCAACTTCTCTACACTGTGACCCGTGGATTGCAATCATCGCATCGTCAACTGTCAGCTTTTCATTTCGTTTTGTTGCTCGTCGTCTCCGTCATAATTTCAGCAGCCAGCCATCATGAGCCATGCATGGAGAAGATCCGCGCCGACTGATTCTTCCAGGTCAAAAGATCACTATCTTTATATCTTGGAGTGAATGATTTATGCTAGCAAATGAGGTCAGAGTCGATGTCTCCTTCGCTGAGATGAAGCGGTAACGACCGCCCTTGATATCATCCGAGAGGAAGTTTTCAAAACTTCCACACTGACGATACTAGGACTCATCTGAAGTGGACGTTGACGGAATCTATCGGCACTGATGATGATAACGTCCCGGTCATTCCCAGTGACAAGGAGGTTCAGGGTTCATATCCATATGGATTATGGAGCATAAGAGTGGCTGAGCGGTATCAGTGACGTATGGCAAAATAAATGTTACGGTTTGTCCCCGGTTCGATCACCACATCCACCGCCGGGCGTGTGTTACCTGACGTGGCTGTGGGCCTACTTATACAGTAACGTCCAGTTGGTATTAGTGTCCAGGCTTCGCTGCAGTGCGATGGACTGATTGGTTATTAGGGGGATTTTGCGGCTTAGTTGCAATAAGTCTCAGCATCAGTCGGCTGTACGCAGATACCGTGGTTGAACTATAAAAAAAAACCTCCTGGATCCGGGAAAGTGGTTAGATCCTGGAGTTCACTGGTCGTTTATCGGATAGGGACGTAAAATGGCAGTCCAGGTTGCACTGGTTGAGATTGGTAATAGTACGCCCCTTCGGGCCTTCCTCGATATCATCTGAGCACTAGTCGAAAAGAAATGACGAGTTATCGCCGGTGCAAGGCTTATCCACAATCAGCACGGTAAGCGTTCCTTGATGAGCCTTCAGTGGCTCCCAGAACCCGTATCATTCAACTGAAATCAGGGGCCGCTACCATGTGTTGGTACAGCACAGTCTGACCAGGATACGCGAAGAACGCTGGATGTCTCTGCAGACAGATACGGTGTAGTGACCCAGTGG
>JAUOBX010614864.1:0-15820 GCA_032360705.1 Eupentacta quinquesemita | reverse complement strand
TCTGACCACAGTACATTTTTTCCCTCAAAATCCCATATCTCATCTCTCATAGTTTTGTTTATTTTGTATACCAAATACCTTATATGGATTTGACCATCGCATATTCTGACCACAGTACATTTTTTCTTCAAAATCCCATATCTCATTTGGAGGGGGAGTTGGGGGAGGGGGGGGGGCACCAACCTTCTCTGGGGGAAACAGCCCCCCGCACCCCTCCCTTGACGACGCCACTGGCTGAGACAAGGGAGGCGACATATTCTAACTACAAAGACAGACGGTAACGGGAACCCACATTTACCAAGAGGCAACATTATCATTTCTAGGGAAACATGAATGGGAGATATTCCGAATACAAAGGCAGAAGGGAACAAGAGAAAAAAGGGAGCGGGGAGGCGACATCAAGTGGAAGCGAAGGGGAGGGGACAAACAGGGTGACGGGGAAACAAGAGGGAAACATCAGTGGGGGCGGGGGTGAACATGCACCCACTATAACTATTTGAATGTTATCCATTTGTAACCCACCAGCGCTGATGGGATACGAATTTCACCCCTATAAGCCCTCGCTACCTGCGAATTGGATAAACCGGGCGGGACACCCAGGCCTACGCCGCTACGCAACCTTGCCAACGTCAATTATCATCTATTTCTCCCCTGGCGCTCATGATTACCCCCATGCGGAGAAGTGTTCCAAGTGGGTCAAATTTGCTATGAAAACTAACGTCATGAAATGTATCAGTTACGATTGGTATATCGTATCGTATCGTTAATTTCGTCCATACATATAGAAATATAGAAAGCAGGACACTAGAAAGACAGTAGACTGTCCATCAAGGCTAGTGACCATACAGACAAAGAGAAGAAAAAATTATATACAATACAAAACATGTATAACAACTAATATAGTTGTATGGCACGATGATAATTTGGTATTCCGGTCGGCGCGGTAACAAAATTACCTAGAAGAGTCCCGACGGCCGCACCAAAAATGGTATCGATCGTGTTTCCACGATCAATGAATATCGCTTGTTGTATAGTAGTCGGTCTGTAATTATAGTGCAGTTGCTCCGTTATTCACTATATTTCAATTTATTATAAATGCGTTTGATTTATCACAGAGGTTCAGAACTAGCTGTAAAATATGATTTATTCAAGTAACCGTCAGTCACATTCAGAATAAGTGCTATCATAAATATTTGATATGTGTTTTATGACGCCGTTATTACGACGAAAGTTTGGTTAGACAAGCCTGAATTCGGTCGAGATTTGTTTGGACAATTCCATTATTAATTGGGTAAACCCAAATTATATTTATCACTGACTTGTGAGAAACATGGAAAATTCAAATTAAAGCCGTAAGAGGTTCGAAAAAAGATCATGTAAAAGAGATCTTGTTGAACTTTGCACACAATTGAAAGCATGCAGGATAGGCATTACGCCGTAGACGATTGTGGAGAGCTGTCCGCCAAAAATATCCTGTAATCCGAATCGGGAACCGATCGATAATTATCCTATTCAGCTGTTCAGTAGAATCATTTTAATAGAAGTGCGACTGTATTAAAAAAACGACGAGGCGGTGCATGGCTATCAATAGGCCTGTACGTAGTGACTAGTGAGTGCAGTGAAGGAAGAAGATTGGACATTTTCTGAAATGCTGCAAGATTCCAGGAGGACGCTCCACCAAGCACATGCAGCAAAGCCAGCAGGAAGACCTGTGACTACTTTGCTCGAGAAGATGAAGTCGCAATTCAAAGACGTCAACAGACAGCAATGACACATTGGAGGAAGCAATGGAATTAGCACAGGATGGTGGGGTGGAGGGTAATCACAGCCGTCGGCGATACACAAGTAAAATAAATAACCATGTTTCCCATTCCGTCAAGCACCTGTTTTTAGACTGAGGGTAGATCATGTTCTTTCCCTGTTGAACATCCTACTCAGGAGCTAATTGAGGGCGAGCTGTTCATAATTTGGAAAAAACGTTGGATTCCGTTGCACGACATTTCAACAATACACCTGGCTGGGACACAAGCAGGGACTACGTATGCAATACACGTAGCTGAGTTACGATCATGGACTAGATGAGAGTATGTTAAGAACTAATAGGCATACAATCGTCTACCGCCTGGGGTAACTCCAGTGATGGCGGTATTCGGTGGGATTCATTCCACTATCATGGTCATCTCTGCGATCACATCAATAGAGCCCCCGCACTGAGTAAATTCCGAATGACAGAAGGGTTTTTTTGCCTGTCGGGTATTGGGCGGGATTTGTACTCATTATACATCATTTGTATGTTTTTATAGGTCAATGGTATCTGAATGTATTTTTGTGCTGCTTAAGAATTCCATTTGTTCGTGTGAATCCGATGCAATCTACTCAAACAATGGGATTTGGTAAGTTTTCTGAATGAGGGAATGTTCCCTCTTGAAGGAAATCATTGCCCTGAGTGTGCAGAGAGAAAGTCTGGTTTGTTTTCAAAACATTTTATTAACACTTGTAGTAACGAAATGATTTCTTACCGTTTCGCGGCTCCCAGACGGAAGTGTGTCAGAGCGGTATCAGCTAGTGTCGCTCTGCATGTGAGAAATCCCGAGTTTGAATCCACCAATTAAGTACCATGATGAAGCAGTTTCTGCAGAGGTATATGCAGCTATGATTGAGGTTAGCTTCCGGTCCTGCTGTCGACCTCGAAATTACCTCCAAATAGTTCACATCCATCAAGTTTCGTGTGAATCAGACAGTGATTGTCTCGATAACTTCGCATGAAACTTTCGGAATAGAGGGCAGCAATCATGATACAATGAACACTTTCGAAATCAGCTGGGGTTTTACGGAGGTAGACTTGTGTACGAAGATCGGTCGGACGAAGCGTTAGAGAGTTATTGCGCTAACGGTTTACGGCGGAGATGGCGGCGGACACAGCACAACATAACTTATCCCCGGACACTTCACGTGTCGCGAAATATAATTAGAGACTGAGCTCGCAACCAACCAATATTCAACCTATGCTGTTCCGTATTGTATTCCGTATTGCATTGCAAAAATTTCTTCCCAAACTTCCCGTGAATAGGCGAGACCAGCAAAGCACCATCTAATGAACGCTGCAATCTTTCATCGCGAGTATCAGTTCCTTGCATTATGGTTGTCATTAGGAATTAACGCCTCACTCACTGTAGGTCTTTCAGCTGCAAGAGACTGACCACAGATTGGTAGTTTGTATCATCAAACTGAAGTTCTCTCCACCTGTTCATCCCAGACGTAGATATTGTGTAAACAACCACAGGCTGACTGGCGTTGCCGTACCTCAAAATTGAAAAAAATATTGACCCACCTGATCAAGCGACATACACATGCGGTATTCGTAGGGCTCATGTCAACAAATCCTATCTTCGGCCTGATAACATCGAGCTGATCAGGAGCTGCTGTTCTCATTGAGCATAAACATCTACGAAATCTGATGAAGCATAAGTGCGAGAATGACACCGAAACATTGCTCCTGGAATGAATTTCTATCCACCATTGAGGCTGCTTATCATAACTGAATGGCAAGACTAATACTCAAAGTGTGAATAGTAAGGATGAACACGGCACCATCCGGAGATATTCACGAAAGAGGTCAACCGCTGACACGAATACGCAACCCAATCCTCTGTGGTCCACAATATGCAGCATCATATCGTCCCCTTTTCGGCGTACTGACGAATCTGCATTTTTGTTGATTCTGAGTTAGACAGCTATCCTGCCTAATTTTGGGGCATAGAATCTAATGACGTGGGTCCCGAATTCCAAAAATGTACGGTTTTTACATAATATCCAATCGTATTTCAACTATTTTGACGAATCCTCTCTTTTGTGCAAATTTGCATTTCGCGTAGTGACGAATGTCATATCCGTCAAAAACCACAATGCAAAGTCAATGGCTTTGCTAAATGCAATATCATCGAAAAACAGCAAATATTTTTTTCGCGTAGTGACGAATACGTGACCAATCTATGAAAATCAGTATTTTTGCATTTCGCGTAGTGACGAATATCTTTGAAGCATATTATAATATAGAAAATATACGTTTCATCGTCCGAAACGTTATGAACAGCCGATTATAGCTTGTTTTCTTTCCATTCTACCCAGGTTATAGGGAATATATCGTTGTTTAACAGTTGATTTAGCCGTTTCGAAATCCTAAAATATGAAACGCGATTCCTCGCGTATTCGTCACTAGGCGAAAAAAGAGACAACGTTACCGTGACAACCCGATTCCTTTTGTTGAGGCAATCCTCAAAGTCAATCACACCACCCTTCTACAGTGCTCCTGTTATCTCAAGTTATCAATCTGCATGTGACAGGTCAAGGCAGCACGAGCCCTGAATCAGTATAGAAGATCCTAATAGACCCTGAAAACCTTGTAAACAGCCCAACTATTCGATAAAATGGTGCATAGGCTTCATTCCTGGTATGTAAACATATCGGGTACATAATTATTCCATAATAATTTGGGTCTGGTCAACCCTCAAAGTCACAATACCTCAACAATACAAATAACAGTGTACTACAATTATGTGGAGGCTCGTCTAATCCCTACTAAGTGGGAAGGGTGAACCTACAACTAATCCATGCAACATTTATCTCCTTGCACAATGGCCTTCAATACTGGACTCAAATTAGCTTATAATTATTGGGCTGGTTCTGCATTGTGATACACTAACTTGTCTTCCCTGAGAGAGAATGGATACACTTGATGTACAGTGAAGTATTGCTTCCTTGATATTATTCGATCAATTATTCACTTGTGTAAACAGTATTCAACTAGGTCTTGCCCACTCCACAATGTTGTTCACCGAACAATGTCTTGACCAAACAAGACCATCTTGCAGTGACGAATATATTTGAACAAGCAATTAGTAAATTCCCTTGATATCATTGGTTTGGATAATTCAGGACGATCTATAGGCATGCAGAGACAAATAAACTGAGAATCATGAAATTGATGATGGTCAAACGTATTTTTTGGCGAGGAGGAGTGGGGGAGCAGGGCGAACAAGTCACATCACCAACCAACATGACATGTAGCCTGATTGACATGATGATTCGCGCGAATGGTGCACATCTCCTGAAGTAATTTTCGTCTTAGTTCATTCCATCCATATAACAACTGTAATATCCTAAACTCTGTGATAGGCTATAGTTATGAATATAGTGTCATACATGATACCAAAACTTTAGCGTTTGAACGAAATCACAGCTCGGTAGTAGGCCTACTATGATTGCATACAATCTTGACTGGTTTGTGATTGATGAGCGCCAGGTGCCATCGCTGATGAAATATACTGGAGACCAATTTGTTGGAACAGAATGGTAATTAATTCACCCGCCAATGGTCACGCCTTCGTGCAATTACAAGGCGGTCTTATACACAACGTTTGTAATACTTATCCTCATGAATTTCGGCATATGGTTATATAGTAGCCATATATTCTATGGTGCGTGACGAACTAATAGGCCTACAGTAAGTGTGGAATTATACCATGCCCAGTATATAAATTGATGAAAAGTGAAGATCGAGAATTTACCCTGGACACGCATAATATCATATATAACGGAGGGATGTTTGACAACCTTGGCAGTTTCATATTTGCTCTTATTTGGAATCTCCTAAATTGTTATCGCGTTACTATACTGTATCTGTAGTTCTTTTATCGAGGGTGCACTAAGATCATCAACTGATCGCCACGTAATTGAAAGTATAGTAGGGTCTTTACACCAAGATGAATAGGGTTGAAATTAACATCTTTCTCAAATCACGAGAATCGGTGTCTAACATATCCACAATATAGGCACACTTTCAATGAACAGGACGGGTGATGTATTTTCTGATAGTTGGTATCATTGGGAGAAATATTTATATATTGTGCTTTCCAAGGTTGAAAGTGTTTTTATCTGTAATTTCCATGTCTACCCTACAGTTTATATGTCCCGTAGTGAATCAATACACACATCTGAACGTTCAAAAGCATAGAAGGATGGCCTGCAGTTATATCACCGAAACTATAAAAGAACAACTTAAAACTACCTTCATGTGGTTCAGGCCAAAATATTGCATACCAGTGTTAGGGGTGGGATAGTCAAATTCTGACTATTTTTTCGAATCCACGGAACAATTATCGGTGAGAGGGATATTCCCTTTCGTTTGAACAATCAGCAGGCCCATTATGATTATGGGAAATCCCTCCTTGATTTTGGAAATCTCTCTGGAGAAAATCTCCTGGAGGGATATCCCACTCTGCATTGATTCCTTAGGGCTGACAATATCGCATACATCCATCAAGTTTTTTTCAAATATGACGATTGTGGTAGTTTCGCATAAACCTGTAGATAGAGGGTAGCAGTAGGTATGTAGGACCGCGGTCCTCTTCCAACACTCTCAGAAATTTCCCTAGGGCTAACATGTGCACCGTGCTTCGGATTGTTGTTGGCGGCGAAGACAGCGACGGAGGCAGTTGTCGAACCCCAAAACAATGGTATTCTCGGATACTTCACGTGTAGTAGGAATATAACTACACACGATTAAGAATCAACGTCTGATGAACGGAAACCACATATAATATTCTTACCTCATTCAGTCATTCTTGAAAATTATGAATTCGGTGTAGTTTGCTGATTTTGTAACTCACTACACAACGTGGAGGTTTCGATTTTCGCCACGTGGCAGCCATTCTCTTGCGGGAGACATAAATAGGGGACACGTATAAATAATGAATAACGTCAATCTCTCGACTACACACACCCAACTAAATCAGTACTTTCTATACCCATGTACATATTTAGGAGATGTTAATTCAAATTGCTCACCATACTGTAGAATAATTATCCTGACATTTCCTGACATTTTCTCTGGATACCCAAAAAAATAAAAGACACTGTGAATAATTTCACCTTGAGGTAACTTTATTGTCTCTATTCGTACAGTCCTAGTGGTCGTCACGACTCCGGACGCTAACACAACAAACAACAAATTGTAGAAACGAACCAAGATTTCCTGATTGATTGATTGCAAACACAACAGTTTGGTTGAGTAGACCTATTATTTGACTGGACTGTGTTATCCAATAGTCACATCGGCAGTATCGTTCACATGGGAATCTAATTGGAGGAACATACACCTCGAAAGATGACTAAGCACTCAGCAGTAACATCGACATGTTCGGCCACATGCAATCCAGACTATATTATAAGATTACATATGATATGCAACTATTTACACTGAGCTCAATCGTAGCGTATTTCCCAATGCAGTGCCCAGGATCAACATGGCCAGGGTTCCTCGATGAGCCTTCAGTGGCTTCCTGAACCTGTAGCAAACAAACAAACAATGTAGGTGAGGCACTTCATAATTTAGTTATTTGGTTGCCACCCAACGGAAACCAATTGTTCAAGAAGAGAGTGTAATCTCAGTATTGGGGCTTTATTGCAAACTGGTGCAATTAGAACGATGGTATGTTTAATATCTGAACGACAGTCTATAGTACAAGAATCGAGGCTTGAAATTGGGCAACTGAAATACGGAAGCATTAACTAGTAGAAGGAAGAAATTATTTCTGACATTCGAAAGTTGGATTCGCATGTTCGGTTATTAAACATTGTTCTCATGGATATGATTCAACCTATAACAGATGTGGCAATTGCGACATTTCATTATCTAGCTCATATCCTGGGGCTACCAAAAAATCCACAACATTCCAATATTTACCAATCGTGTTGAAAAGTGAAGCTGATAAGATGAGACGAGCGATTTAGTGGCACTTATCAACTCGATGCCGATCCAGCGTGCTGGATTGCAATATTATCTGTCCGACTTGGCCCTTTTCTATCCGGTCCCTAGGCGCAAATCCAGAAGCTTTTCCCAGCCTTTCCCAGTCTCGAATCGGCCTGAAAATAGCATTTTGAACACTATTTATTTGACATAGAAACTATGCGAATCGGAACATGTCACATCGAAGAGTTACAAATTTCATCACCGGGACACTCAATTCGGATTTTATGGGTCCGAATTACCCGGTTTGCAACATTTTTTTTAAATCCGCTATCTTTTCCGCCATCTCGAATCTGCGTGTACTCCGCCGTAAAGGGACTCCGTTTAGCAGAATTATGGTTACGGTTTCCGTGACCCCCACCCCTCTTCTAAAAAAGTTACATCATTATCGGTCAAATTGGTGATCCATTATCCATTCGGTTAAGAAAATTGTTACTACATTATTGGTTAGAGCTTTTATATCGTCATCTGTTAGAAAAGTTACTTCATCATCGGTCAATTTTTCATATCATTATCGGTTAGTGATTCATTATCGGTCAAGTCTTATATCATTATCGGTTAGAGATTCAATATCGGTTGGTTACTTCATCGTCGGTTGTAACTACGGGTTATCCCGATGTGGAATTACAGTTATCAATGTGATCGATATACAACACATTACAGACTCATTGCATCCATTGTTATCTAAGCGAACAGTGGAGGGACCTTACTAAACGGCGGCTCCCTCTACAACGGCATATTCCCGGTGAACCAAATACTAATTAATTAACAAAGGGTAATCAATGCAAGCAGTACACTTCTGTTTCGGATCTCAACCCCACCCCCTCTCTCCCCTCCCTCCTCCAAAAAGAGAGAGAAACAAACGAACGAACAATAAAAAACAAACAATCAATTTATATCTAAATGGATGCCTGATTGTTCACACGGCAGTCGCCTCTACAATGACGCAGAAGTTGTATAAAGACCTGGGTTATTCCAGATATAAGTAGGGTGATTAGTAGCTGTATTGTACATGGCCCGTGTACTTTCAGCTTGAGCTCCAACGTACCGAGGGCATATTGAATAACTGAACATACTACTAATTTGTAAGTTAGACTCGCTGTGTAAATTTATTGAATAATGACGGATACATTTCGAACAAATTTGCTAACATTTAGCGTAACACAATCCTCCGTCGTGGCAGCTGGTTCCGCAGCCTGGGAACATCATTCTTATAATCCGTATGGTCCTCCTAGGTAGAATATGAATGTCAGTAGTATTCGTGGAATAATTTTGAAGGAAACGACTATGTACCACATGGATGTGATCACTGAAAACCGTATTTTAGTGACAATTTACTAGCCCACGGACTGAACGAAGTGCTGGATGAATGTCCACTCATCTGGTTTTGCAGTCTTGCTCATGGAAGCAGTGCACGGAAACAAGGATTTAACGGTTTAACGGTTTTTGTAGATTCATTTCGTAAGCATAAATATGTGGCTCACATGATATGAACTACAATTTATTGACATTGTGCTACCCTCGTCAGAATTAGCTCCAAACTACCAGGTCTCGTGTTAGTCGTCGTCAATAGTCCTAAATAGTCCACACATATTGTCATAGTATCGTAACACATCTGACAGATGTAAGTTTGTTTTTACATGTAGGGGTAGTAGGTTGAGTCCCGTCTATCCGACATGCTCAGCGATCCTGTGCTAGGTTTATTGCTCCCTCAAAATTGTTGATGTGTATGTCCTTAAACTGAGAGTTTATTTTTCACAGCAAAGTAGTCACTGGTCTTCCGACTGGCTTTGCAGTATGTTTCAGTGCTTCCCATAGGGCAACCTTTGCTGGAGCGTCTTCCTGGGGTCTTGCAACGTGACCGAAAAATATGCTAGCAATTGTATAGAAAAATACTCTTTATTATAGAGCCTCGGAGATCCTGAGTTTGATGGTTTTGCCTATTCTTCGGCTCTTGAAGATAGTTGACAGAGTGTTGAAAGCACCATTGGTTATGCGGATTCTCCTTCATGACCTTTTATAATTCATGTCGTGTACAGGCTGCGGATTTGACTTGCCAAATCAGGTGCGTGCTCACAGCAGCCCAGCGATATTGAATTGAAAATAGCGCCAACCTTTCTCTATGTTGATAATATTTCCAAACAAGTTGAGGGCACAAAAAACGTGGAAGACTTTGTAAATGAAGATGTGACTGGAATTGTGAGCTGTATTTTTCAAACTAAATAATGTAGGGAAATATTCATGTTATTTCATGGAATCATCAAACTTGTCGAATTATTCGTGAGAATTGTTTCACGATAATAAATATTAGATACTCCAATATTCAATACTGTTGTGAAAAAAACAAGCTTGAGCCTTGAGAATATAATGTCTTGCCTTGCGATTTTTTACGCAACATCAACGAATCTTATGTCAAGAACCGTATTCATTTCCATTCAATGGAACTGGAAAAGTAGAGCCTGAGGGTAAGAGTGGACAATACACATCGATCGTGATACCACATTCTGCTATTCCTTTTATGTATTACTTACTGCTCAGTAATCGCTGAGCTAACTAAGGCCAGGGCCTAACTTGTGTCTCTCCAGAGTCCTAACGTTAGGCTGTTGCACTGTGACACAGTGACAATATTATCATCATTCATGTCACCAGCACTGCCACTGGCAGTACTGCCAGTAGCACTGTCTATAGCAGTAGCACTTGCCACTAGCCCAGCAGTAGCAGTAGCACTACAGTTGGCACTGTGCAGTAGCACTGCAGTAGCACAAGCAGCGCTAAAACCAAAGGCCAAACGTTGGTTCAGGGGTCTACCTAGTCCATAACCAAGACTGTGAGTTCGTACCTCAGGTTTGTGAAGCGTACCGTGCATTGAGGAATGGTGCGAGGACTAGGTCTACCCAATTTTCCCAGGGACAATGTTCCTGGGTCCGATGTAAATTAGACTTAAACAATTTTGGCTCTTGAACATGTTGACAATGCTCGCTAATACAGCGATGTCTGGAAGACTGTTCCATGTATCGATAGACCCCTTTCCCAATAGCGGCCGCAAAGGAGTATGGGTAGGGACCGAGGAAGGCGGTATTCTGGTTGAGCCCCCTCACTTCAATTTGCTATTGAGTTTGTAGCCTACAGTCGACACGTCAAGGGAGGCAAAATCCCCTTATTTCAATCGCCGATTTCGACATGAAATGTACCTCTCAGCTGGTGAATACGCATATATCCTTGAAGAAAATCGAATTTTCCGCAAGATCCCAAATTATCGCGCGTTTTTTCAATTCACGAACTATTCGGAGCACCCTGGTTGGTGACTATCCAAATTGGGCAGCAATACGAGCTGCCGCTGTCAGCCCAGTGCATTATACGTGTCGATACGTGTTGTGGGTGTCAAAACGTACACGACTAACTAAGCGTGACGCGTCGTCTGCTACAACAAGTTTGTATGCTTCTGCACACAAATTTGTCACCAAGCTGAAATGGTGCAAACGGACGGCTCTTACTACTGTTTTTAACCTAATTTCTCCTGCCATAAATGCTTTTTGACAATCATATGTTGTTCCTCATACTTTTCCCCAGAAATCCTGCAATTCACACGATTCGAAATGCATCGTATCGCTTAATACGGTGGATTTACGACGAAGTAGTGATCGTTAACTGTGTAAAGTCTTGAGGAAAATCTGATTCTCTTTCAGATTTGTATGCGTATTCATCAGCTGGGAGGTACATTTCATGCCAAACTTGTCCAACAGAAAAATGTCATTTTTGGTCACGTCGCTGTGTCGCCTGTATGAACTCGTGGCAAATTGAAACTGGTGACATCCTACATGAATTGAGTAGCCACAGTCCTGACTCATGAACCTTTCCGGCTGCTATTGGGGGAAGGGGTCTATTGTGTACATATATCATTCATTTTCCATATTGGGTAGGGTCTAGGGTGGTTAGGTTTAACTACCGATGTACCACACTTCCTCCCAGTCCAGAATTAAAATGGAAACTGATAAAATTCGACTCATGTGTTTCCAACTAGGCCTATCAGTAGGCTAAGGCTATCACAACTGACTTGGAAGAAACCGCAGTGAATGGAAAAGCAAGTTGGAATCTTCGGAACTGACAGCCTAACATGCTGGTGAGATAGCAGGAAAGACTACTGTGGGAGGAAAAGGATGCAAACTTGAGTAATAAATTGCTGATCCTACGCATGGAAGTTTTGTTTCTTGAATTATTTATCTAGAGTCGATCACAGCCATACATAATGCACAGTGTTGTACACAGTGAACAATAGAACATGCACAGTTCAGGTGATCACTCATGATGGAATTATTCAGTTACCAGCATTCTGAAAGTGTGAACAATAAAGCATGTTTTACCTTTGGTGTATCATTTGTTGCATCAATTGGGCTCTTCATCTCAGACATTCAATCAGCCTGTTCACGTGACATTCCACGCCGTAATGACACGTGGAGACCGGACTGCTCGAACAGTGTACAAAGTAATGGGGATATCGCTCATTCGGAGGTGGGGCAATCTTTCAAGACTTCCCGGAGAAAACCAAGAATCTTCTCACCACAAAACTTCATTAACATTTCCCCCACATAGTAACATATTCGAAGATTGGGTGGAATTACATAATTTCCAACTAGTTATGGTATAGTTTGAAATTACACTGTAACGATATGTCAATGTGCGAAATTTCAGCTTATCCCAGACGCTCAATAAGGTTTAGGCGCTGTGAGAGTGCGCATTTTTAACTGCTGGTAACATGAGTCTCAAACTCTCTCTTTAAAGCAGTTCCAGTATTCAACAGCGCATATGTTATTCTTTCGTTCATCATGTTTTCAAAGAAAATAGCATATATCCATGATTATTGGATAATAGAAAGTTCATACAAAATGAGAATTCTGTGGTATTCTGCCATACAATATCACTAAAAACCATTCCCCTCTGTTGCTATTTTTCAGTTATTTCTCGATGATACAAAGGTCAAGAATTTCATCACCTGCTTCAAAGGTAGGCCTATGTTTCATTCATAATTTTACATCATTTCATCAGACATCTGCTGGTGGATGAAACTCCAATCTACTTCACTTACCAGTCTAGTTTCTATCCAACCCTGCACCACCCCTATATGATCACCAACACCTGGCAATTACATTAATCTGGGTGGATGTGATGATGTCAATGAAAATGGTCCCAAAAATGTTCTGAAATGCGGGAGTCTGCAAAACACAGGTTTTGTCAGCGAAAATGTAAAATGACTATGGCATGGAATGGATCCTCAGGACTCGGGAGGCGATGATAAATTTATAATGATGATAAATTTATACTAAAAAATATTTTCGATGTATATACTAAAAAAGGGAACTCGGGGTCGTCGGGGACTATGCCCCAAATTACAGATGTTTATATCAGGTGAATCACCAGACACAGGAGGACTGAGAGGCTGAGGCTGGTCACAAGAGAATGAGAACAAAACTTCTTATCCAACATTCCAAGAATAGCAGAGGAATACTCTTTGGCAGTTTCTCCTCTCCTAAAATAATTTAGAAATTGTTAAGTGTGTTTCAATTTGATGCAGCAACACATTGTCCATGCATTTTCTCAGTCTGCTCCGTAACATTTGTCAGCTTTGTTAGCCCTGACTGCTATCACGCTCAAATCTGCAAATGCTACCCTGCGTCCCCGGGATTGTTCAGAGACCACTGCAAATGTTGTGTACTCGGTTGATGGAGGGTAATGATCTACTTATGTTTTAGTCCAGATTTATTTATATATATTCCAAACTCTGTGCCCACATTTCTTTCATTCTCTATCAACACAGAGAAAAAGTTTCTGGCATTCTTCTTCAAGCGTTTGAAAGTGAACAACTTGGAGAATCGCTACAAGGACCTTTTCCCCTACCTCTCGCCCTGTGGTAGGGAAAGGAACTACATAAGATGCGAAGACAGACCGATCGTGTTCTCACATATACTACGGAGGGAACCTCCAGACGTGGACCTGTTAGTGTGCAATAACTGCGGTGACGGGTACACCGTACCCCTAGAGCCTGAGAACATTGTCATGCTGCCCCAGAGTGGCCGAATCTATCACCCTGCCCCCACGAGGGTGGGCGGAGTAGGCTTGATCAAGTCCAGCGTAGCGATAGAGATCAGCCCCCGATTCGAGTTTGGAGAGGAGGGGGAGTATGTACCACCGGTCTATTTCAATTGGAGGGGTGTACGCCATGAACTAACCAATCAGGTACTTCAGCTGATGTCGGAGGAGGAGAGAGGAGAACTGGGGTCATAAACACAAGGCTCTTGTATTTGTATATATATATAGAGATTGCTGAATTATTACAATTCTGAAATTGCAGTGTCAGTTCAATGGAAACTCGGTGGCTATGGTTCAATATTAGTCCTGATTAGTTTAACAGCAGAGTCGATGTCACCAGAAGTCATTTAATGTGATCAATTTGCATAAAACATGCAAATTCAGAAGGATCAAAACTTGATGGATATGATCTACCATCAGTCTTGATGTTTTTCAGTAGGGTCAGAGTCACTGGAAGTCATTTAATGTGTCCACTTGTATAATTTAGGCAAGTTTATCAGATGTCAGCAACATTCGATGGATATACTGTATAATCTGTAATAAACGTCACTCCCACTTTTGACCAAAGTAATGCTGGAAAAATTAGTCCAAAACAGCCCAAATTAACCTAAGAATATACCCTTCAATAGAGGCCCCCTCTTATCAAAAATTCAACGCACACCGGGGGTGTTTATCAGAGATTATACGGCAGTCCACATTTGAGTGGAGCCATGGACACCAGAGGACTTTGCATGATTTCAGGAAGTCTGTCTGATAATCACATGAATGTGATGAAACTTTATTAAAATGTTTCAGTGTCTCTTATCATTTGATCACATCCATGGAGAAAATGATGTTATATCTGTCATAAGGTGTATTTCTCTCTCCATAACCCATAAAATGAACATGGCTAGAGACTAGACTAGTGGTTTGCATACCCACTTGTTGTTGTGGTATTTGGGTTTATGAACCTCATTAGGCCTATCCCATATAAACAAACGATATGCAATACAAATGAGGAATCAATTAGTGTGTTTGATCCTGGTATGTGCTGAACTGCTGATGACTCATTTCATAAGCCTATTGGGGTGCAACATCCTTGGGGGAAGTTGTATTAAATCATGATTTGCAGTCTCCTCAGTACACAATAGTTGCATGGGGATTATGAATAATAATACAGGCCTACCAGCCTACCGGCATTCATAGAGTTCAGTCAGTGACTGCTCCGATGCGCTTCGCAGCATATTACCCCTGATCATCAGTGAATTGTCAAAGGTGTGCTAATAATATGCAACTCCTGCTGGTCAATTTCCACACACTGTCCCTTGGGGACATCAGAATAGGGTTGCAACATACAGCACATGCTACAAGTACCAATAATGCCTAGGCAGGAAGAGGCAATGGAGATGAACCACCTTCCCTAGGGACACGCTGGAAAAGTTGTCTGGCTGGGACTCGGCCTTCATGGCTTCACTCATAATCGAAATGTGTGCCAGATTCACTGATATTGCATACATTAAACACAATGAGGGACCTTGACTTGTACATCTCATCTCGTTAATTAAAGAACCGAAGCCAACCAGTACAAAACAAGAACGCATGCCTTTTTTTGCCTCAAACCACTCAAACTAAAATGTTGTAATAATTTGAGATTCCATTCATTCCAGTACTAGGTCAACATATTAGCTGAGTAGCCTAATATCTAAGCAGAGTGCCACCATGGGTTGGAATGTAGCATACATGTCAATTATGCATATAGGCCTGTGTACACTAGACACATGTTGCAACACATGTGTCACAACAAGTTGCCGAACCCCTTGGGTGTATTCGAGACTCTACTCCCGCTGTTCACGAGCAGTAGGAACTGACTCCCGAGTCTCGAACACAAATGAACAGTGCACGTGCATTGACCTGCCTCGCGTAACGTTAGCTTAGGCCTAGACACCTGAC
>JAUOBX010614754.1:0-15821 GCA_032360705.1 Eupentacta quinquesemita | reverse complement strand
TGTATTGTTTTACTTCAACCGTTCTTGTTTTATTCATTCGTTTCTGTACCTTCTTAGTCGTCGTCGTTGAGTTAATGAAAAAATGGTCTGAGAATTCAAAGAGAAATTGTAGAGTGGGGTGCTCGGAGAAATTGAGGCAAAGTGATAGATGGAACAGTCGTGTTTAGAGAGGAGAAATAAAGAAGAAAAAACTTCACTCAGGAAAATTAGCCAAAACGGAACCTGCGACAACGACGAAAATTAAACTCGATTGCCTCTGGCTGTTCGGAATATTGTTTGTAGGGTCTGATGAACAAGAACAGATCCTAATGTTATTCATGTCAATTTAGTCTGTGTCGAGGCGGTGCGGTTGTAAATAGCACTTTCTAATTTGAGTAGCATCGAGCCCGGGGTAATGACCCAAGGATCGTTCAATGGCTGTTCTCATCTTCCGATGCACAACATTGGACAACAAAATCCCCGAGTGGTGGTGTGTGTTTAAAAAATGAACAATCAAGTATGTACTGCTGCAAGGCTGCAAATTCACTTGATCAGTGGTGATATATGTAAAGCGCTTTGAAACGACTGTAAGACCGTGATAGAACGCCATATATGAACCCGATATTATTTTTAGTAACGTTAGTATCGTTCTTAACTACTCATTACATAAAACACCTTTGATGTGAAAAATAATCTGATATTCATTTCATTCACCGAGCCAAACACACAGTTGATTTAATGTTCTTCGCGTAACCTGTATATTGATGTGATAAGTGTTCAAGTTCCGTATCAGGTTCCCGAACTAGCAAGATGTTCTCCATCAAAATCACACACGGAAAACAGTGAGTGCGCGTTATTACACAACACTCGAGAAACCGAGCCACTCTGAATTAACTAGGCACATATCGCTTAAACAGTGTAATAACGATATCGATTAAGGGCGCATCACCTCCGGTGCACCTCCTAGCAATTTGAATAATTACTCTTTCAACATAGTATGTGAACAGGTTTTAGGTGATGGTTTATTTCATGATGAATATTTGGAGGGAAACAGAGCAGTGCTCGCAACGTATGATTATGTACTGTTGAGGATCAGTAGTAACTGTCATTAGGTGGTGAGTGATACAGTGCTGCTGTATTTATTAGCTCACTATGCATTATCATGATAGTGACTGGAGGTATAGTAAATAGAATATTAGAAACTACAGGCTGGAGTAATAGTTTAAATGAGTGAGACGACAGATTAACTGAATGTGAAGTACATACAAGATAATCAGCACATAACCATTTATTTAGTTTTCATTTTTTCGTCTATCGGCTCCATGGCTATTTTGTTTCCTCATTCTGGACGCTAATAACTGAGCAATTTATCTTGTGTATTCATGTGGTCATTAAGCAACATTTGTCGTTAGGTGTGAGATGTGTACATGACACCACTCACAATACCACCATTCAGCCACGATATTCTCGATTCAGTTTTCGTTGATCTGCGAAACAACTGCAGAGACTCTCTATTAGAAGAGTGAGCTGAATCATGATTACCCAAAAGGTCAAACTGATGGTTTGATCAGGATGTCATTAAACGCGTACTCCAGTTACCAAAATGAATCATATGTGTTGAATTGAAACTGTCATGAAATACGACTCATTCTACATACGTTTACGATATCGAGCTGTACAAATACGTATTAATTTGAATTACCTTTATTTTGTCGTATTCGTATGTCGTAATTTTTCATCTTACAGCAGCTAAATATAATACGTGGGGTGACGCGTCCGAACAACAAGGTTTGTTCATTACCGTCACAGACCGGCGACACTATTATAAAGTGAACCCAATCACGCGAAGCTAGAGAAACTGAGCCACTTCGAATTGATTAGGTACTTAGCACAGGCGAAATGTAATAATATATCGATTAGGGGTACGCCGCCTATGGTACACCTCCTAGCGACCGAAATATTTCAATACTTACTGACTTACGACAACATGGTATTATAAAAGTGTTAATGCGGTAACTCAGCAAAATCCCTAACGGGATAATGTCGCAATGCTGGCAGAGCCAGTTTCGTGCAAACTAACTTTAATTGCTTTTGATGATTTATTATTCGTTGTAGCAGGTTATCATTAATGTGTGAAAAAGAGCGCTAAAGTTACCAACAGCAATTCAGTGAGAAAACTCTGCCGTTATATCAATATATGTACCTTACTCCTCCCTTTGGCAGACTTTTACTGCCATATTCTTGATAAGTCTCTGTCGGAATTGCTTCCCACCAATCGAACTCATCGACATGGCCTTATCGAGGAAATAACTTTCCTCCGCCACGCGTTGACGCTATTTCATGTAACGAACGATGGAATGGAGTGAAAAATATATCAATTAACCCAAAACAAAGTCTTAGTTAACCAACGTATAATAAGTACAACCTACCAATTCATAACATTATTGCTCTCTTGGGCGGTGTTTCCCCGTCAGGTCGAGCAATTTCCATGTCCGCAATTTCCCTTCGATTGGTATATTGGTCGAGAACAAGACCGGTGAGAGCTAGGGGAGCACAGGGGAAACATCATTATCATTATAGCTATCCGGGGTAACTCTGAATAAACTTTCTCATTCGTGAGTTGGAACGTAAAATACACTGGCATTATACACACACATGAATAAAGTAAAAACTGAGGAAACCCATCGTTTTTAGGGTACATAATGTTTATAGTGTTTTCAATCATTCCGGTGGAAAAGTACACACTTTGATAGCAGTTCCTGAAAATAAATACAACCTGACAATGCGGTTCAATCTACTATCCCGTGCCAATTAGCGTGATTAGCATTTCCATTGGGCGAGCAATAGGAACACAATTATATATAGTAACAACTTCAACCCTGAACAAAGTTAACTAACGTATGATGAGTACAACAAACCGAACGCTAACACTTTGCTTCGTCACGGGGCGTTTTTTCTGCCTCAGACGAACAATCTCCCCTTAGGTCGCAAGCGAGGCAGGTGAGAACGAGGAACAAGAAGGAAGATGCTCTCCGAAACATTACTAATCAGCGGGAAGAACACATCCCATGAACGAGTATATTATTACCCCGGCACACAATATCATATAAAGGGATAGTAACACTGAGCCAGTTTCCCCTCATTGGCCGCACACGGAGAGTGAGGAGGAGAGGCAGGAAGGAAAACAGAATTGCTCTCCGTTATTGTGCATGTATCGCACTGCATTGTATTGTATGTAACAAGTAATACAATACTGATAAACGAGACAATCTGTGAATACAGCATCAGGTCAATTTTTATTCCTTGTTATTTCAATAAATTCCTCAAGCTAATGTCACCAATAATACTTTCTCAATTATCCTGATTATTCATCTCTCTCCGAGCAGAAATACCCTATACGGCTATACCACACTGATTGAATACTATCAACCCCATTCTCTGAATCCTCCTAATATTTCGCTCATTTTGTTCTCCCTTGCGTTCCTAATACGAAAATATTCACAGTGAACCAATAGTCTACATTATATGCTACAATCCTATACAAAACTGCTGGGACACCCCGGTCCTGTGGCACGACCGCAGTGCGAAGATTGCAACATTCAAATTCCCACAAACTCTTCAATGTTTCGCCAAACAAACTCGTTGTCAAAATACCTACATTGAATGGGGGACCATTTTGGTCGAACACACTTTTGTCACCCAAGGTCATATAGTTCATAATTGAGTCCCCAAACTACCTGATTAGTCATCTAATGATGTCACTGTCAGTTTGTTCACTATTGTCATTTTCCATAAAATAGTGTGCCATTGTCCCCATGCGTCTTTTCCAGCCCAAATCCTCTCCGACCGAGTGCGCCACCAGTACCTTCAACCCTTAAGGTCGAGTTGATGTGTGAATTGTGATGGGGATCAAGCCTGCTAAATTGAATAGATTGGCGAAGAATATCGATATCCAAGTCAGGAACCAGCTTTGGAAATAGAAACCAGCAATGGAAAAACAAGTTTTAGGAGAGATCAAAGTTAGTTATGATACATCAGACGTTACTGCAATAAAAAGATGCAAGCCAAATGACTGTAAAATATTGAATTTTGTGTCGACAGTACGTCAATCGTAGTGGGAGAAATAGATTACATCGGATATGAGCTCGACATTATGAGAGAGTGATTGAATTAGGTGATTCTCGTACCGATGCTTTTACGAAGAGTCTTCGTAATCAAAACTGTAGGAAGAAAAAAAAACGTAGGTAATGATACTCCCGCCCTAATATGTCTAACGGCACTCCCTTTTTTCGAATTTCTTAATGACCTCGTTTTAAAGTTGAGGTATGCTGCATTAGACGGAAGCGAGTCAGTACACAAGGAAGTGGGACTTATAATTAGTGGTCAACTGAAAAGCATGTTCACACGAAGTCCATACAAGGTCAAAGGCTCCGTTAACATCAAGGGCAAAGACCCAATTTGGTGACAATTCGAAGTGAGTCTCCAGTGGACAGACAATGGCAAGAACCACAGTAACATACTATTATTTTGATATAGTTATCATGGGAAGAAACCCCAGTGGTATGTAGTTATAGTGGCCAGACTTGACCCGCGTCTTAGACACTTGATAAATATGGGCAGCCATGCCTTCACTCAGAAAGGTAGCATTCAATAACCATAGGGTTTTCCGAGGATGGGTATACAAGTTCAGGAGCCACTCCATGAGGACAATTGGTGGAATACCATTTACTCCATCAGCAAATGATTGATCCTCTTTATCAATAAAGGCTAACAATCCACACAATCACAGAACAAATGCAGCCACTTCAGACGGTTTGATAATTCCGAGAAGCCGCTCTAATCACGGTAAAATCAGTTTCTCTCATACAGGATCGATCGAATGGAATAAACTCTCTTGCAAACTTAGACAAGCATCTTCTATGATCTCCTTCACATCCTGAATTTGGAGAGCCACACGGTCCTGACCTTCATCGTGTTATTCGTTTGCTTTTTACGACACGTTATTTCCTCATGATTGGTTATGTATGCTACGTGTTTCGTTATTATATGTTGTATTTGGTATTTTCAGGGCCTTCAGGAAGAACAGTGTTCACTCCCTGATGGAGCTACCCTGTTTAGAAATAAAATAAATAAATGAATAAATGAAGCTCCCGAAGCTTCTTTCATTCCCAGCCTGCTTAATATTGTTTCAAGGACAATGTGAGTAGTGACAATATCGCCAGAAATGGTTACATGGACGCTAGGAAAAGGCGGGAGAGGTTGAGCATCGTTAGACTTCGACGAGCCTTAGTAATGGCTTCAGTAAAAACATCATTGGCCAGCGAACCAACGGGCTCGACTAGGGGAAGAACATTGTCTGATGACCTCCTGCTGTAGAAACGATTCGAACCTTACAAGGAGCCAAAAAAGTGCGTCGTGTTTGCTGCTATCATAGGAAAATGTTCATTATTGAGTAACTTGACAACAGTGCAACTCACCTTAAGAGGTTACGCGCATTTTTCGCAAACGACGGCAAATCAAAGATGGTGATCACGGCCAGGAAAAGACAACAGATAGGTCGTTGCAGGATTTTGGATTATAGTTAATCACGTTAGGCTAAACGGACATTGCCACATAGTCATCTCTGAGTCATGCATTGCCCGTGTTCTCTTATTTGCGTTCATCAATCATTGGGAATATGCTCCTAGAAGTGACGTAACATGGATCGCCTAATTCAGTTTTCCTCACCTAATTGAGGCTAATTCCAAACGAATAATATACGTCATTTATTCCGTACCAAGAGTGTGGTTACAAAGCTCAACAGGTTTCATTACCCACCGTGTAACAGTTACAGCTACGTTCAATTTGCCACTCTTATTTTTTGGGTCTTGCCCACTACCTCATCAATGATTCTTATTCTGGCTATCATTGTCTATTGCAATGTACTCTTTTGATTAACCGAAAACACCGAGAGAGCTAAATGACGTGGAGTGTGGGTTGCTGAGAGAAAGTGGAGTGACGGTGGGTTCTTTCGTATGAGTGGAGGAATTGAACGAATGGAATACGCGACAAAGAACTCAACAACTTGTGAGAATTAAACTTGATTGATCTTCTTTCCATCCGAGGTGTAGCATGTTGTTCATGAAACGTTCATTATTGTACTATCATAATTATTCTCAAATTGAACTACTCTCACACGAGAAATGCGTCAATTTCTTCATAAGGCTTGTAAATCTATGTATGTGTTTTTGATGCAGTTCACAAGGTCATTCGAGCTCGACAGAAATCTTACATTCAAAATCCTGAACTCGGAATTTTTTAATAGCACAGCCTAGTTCAGCGCATTTTTCTAACTGACTTTGGTACTGGCAATATTTTCCGACACGATTCTAAGTGACAAGTGAAGGTAAATAGTAAAGACTACCGATAAAATAATTATCAAATTAGCGGTAAAAATACCCCGAAATTTCGCGCGTTCCTGCCTACTGCTTCGTCGAATGCAGACAGCCAGTCGTATGTACAACAGTGCAGGCTTAATACAGTGCATGTGTGATGTGTATGTGCTGCAATTCCATACTGAATAGGAAGTTGATAGAATGGTTCCGCCACATAGTAGTCATTTCACGATGAAGCCCGTGACTATTTCAACTAGCCATATCAGTTTGAAATTGAGTCAGTTCGTAAACAAAAGTGGTATTTCGTTTGCTTCGCCACTATCAACAGGCTAGCGGTATTGTGAAATTTCCCAATGGGGAGAGGCACATTTGCACAAGGAATAGATCATAATATATCCTGTCTTGGTAAAAGTAGTTATTATTTTCAGGACGAGCTGGGTGCTTACATGTACAACATTGCATCAGTTGGCATCTGAGACTATTTAAAAGCAGAAAATTATCCCAATTGGGAGGGACACATTTGCACAACATGTCAGATCATAATACCATCTGTCACAGGCAAAAAATCATTATTATCTTCGAAAAAAGTTGGGGGCTCAAATGTGCTACATCGCGGGAGTTTGCATCTGGAGCCATTCAGAAATGGTAGAAAAGTTCAAATAGGAAGGGGCACATTTGTACCGAAAATAGATAATAATATCACATGTTCCTGGTAGAAAGTCATCATCAATTTCCGAAACTGGTTGAGTGCTTAGATGTGCCACATTGCACCAGTTTGCATCTAAGGCTATTAAAAACTGATGACAATTTCCAACGGGGAGGGGCACATTTCATTTGCCCCAAAAAATACGATCACAATATAATTCTTTGTAAAATAACAAAAAAGTCGTTTTTACTAAAAATGTGTTGGGTGCCTAAATGGGAAAATTTCTCAACGGGGAGGGGCACATTTGCACAGACTATTGGATCATAATGTCATCTGATTCTGGTGGAAATTCATCATTATTTCCAAAACGAGTTGGGTCCTCAGATGTGCTATATTGCCTGATTGCACCAATTTGCACTTGGAGCTATCTAAACATGGTCAATCTCCCGATTAGGGAGCGGCACATTTCGCCAATCCAAAACGAATGAAGTCCTCACATGTGCTATATATTGCACCAGTTTACATCTGAGGCCATTCGAAAATTGTAAAAAAAATCAGATGGGATAGTACATTTTCACAAAAAATGGATGATATTAACATATGTTCTTGGTAAAAAATCATCATTATTCCCGGAACTAGCTGAGTGCATAGATGTGCTTCGTTTCACCAGTTTACTTCTGAGACTATTCGAAATGCGAAAAATTCCCAATATGGACGGGCGAATTTCCACAGAAAATATATCATAATATAATCTGTCCCTTGTAAGAAGTCACTTTTTTGCGAAAACGAGCGGAGTGCTTAGATGTGCTAGATTGCACCAGTTTGCATCTAAGGCTATTTTGAAATTGTAAAATTTCCCAAAGGGGAGGGGGCACCCCTCTCCTTGGACCCCTATCCCATGTCACTCATTGCCGCACCGCCCTTCAGTTGGAAATTTCGTGTCCCCAGTCGGAATTTCACACATACACACACCCCCAATCGCATGACCCTAGTAACGGACCCGACAGACGCGTTCTATTTGTGTTGAATTCGCGGATTTCGAATGTGCCTAACAAAATAACGATGAAATATCAAACGTGATCCGTGATTCATCAGCGAACAATACCTCCATACGCCTGTCCACTGTCGCTGTACACCATTCAGGTATTGGAACAACTTGATATGCAGATATATGTTGTGACATTCCCATCTATTAGTGTGGCGTAATTAATCGAATTTACGTCGTTTATTTATGACATCAACTGAACTTGCTCATGCATGAAACGCTGCATCGGATGGTACTTTCTCGTTATAGCATGGCCTTCTACCCACCAAGAATAGTCAAATATACTCATCGAATTAGTCTAAGAGGTTTATCGCCTCGGAAACGATTACAGTAACCTAATAGAGGGAGCAAGAGCGACTAGATTTGATTATAGTGTGATCACCTGCACGTGTGCATAGGGATGGTTAAAGGCGGACGTCTGGACAGGGTTGAAAAATGAATATTAAATAACTGATACAAAAACATGGTCGACAATGAATGTATAGTTGAGTTATCATCGTGGAGTATAGCAAACCGTATTCTTAGGGTAAGCATGGTATTTATCTCTCGACAGGAAGAGAGAAGACAATAATAGGTCACGAAGTTAATCGAAAATTTGGTGCTTTTTGGAGGTTATTAACATTGAGAGGGACTATAATTAAATCACTATTATTTCCCAAAGATATTTGCGACTCATTTCGAGGTCCCTATATGATTTTGATCCTTGATTTGTCAGGGTTTTTTTTGGGTGGGTACACGTGGAATGTGTTTCCTTTGGCCCATTCCACGTGTACCGGAATATAAATGTTCAGTATATTTATGGAAGGACATCCAGTATATTTGAGACATCTGATCAATTTATTGTCTGCTCAGTAACACTTGTTCAACTGGATCATCAAATACGATCAATCAGGTGGCACCGTGTCCTTTCCCGCAGTTTCCATGGATGTAGGCCTACACACACATTCGCTTACGCTGCTGATTATTGCCGCAACTGACGTTTAAAGCAATACCGTGGATGAATGCACATTTGACAGGAGTCTACAAGCTATCAAGTAACCTGAGCAATGTTGCGTACATCACCAGATAGTATGTGCGCTGTCTGCGAAATTTCAACAGCATCACTGTTCACTTGACTTGAATTGACGGTAAATTTGTTATTGTTTTTCTCAATTATGAGGACTGATGCCTCGTTTGAGTCGTATTTGGCTTTATATTACTGACACATCTATTGATACAACAGTTTCTTGATATATTCCGCGTTCCAAAAATGTGTAATTTCAACTAAAAACAGTATCATTAGAGCATGGTTACTACATTAAGTTGTATAATTTATGTTGTGTGTACATGTATTCACAGCAAACGTTAAATAAATCCATATACCGTAACCCCTCACTTCGCAAATTATCATCAGTAGAGTGCATGAAACGAGGCGTTCCCCCATATCAAACTGTGTTATTATTATATATAAATAACATGGCGTAATGAGCATGTCTGAAATAATTTGTCACTAATTTAACGTTGGCTATTTGGAAACACAAATTTGTTAATATTTAATATCATAATGATAGGCAATTTCGCAGTGTTTGGCGACAGATACGAAGACCATATCACTCGGTCGCTCAAATAGAGTCATTTGGGCGTAAGAGATGTTATCGATAGTTTTCAAGCACTAAAAAACCCTTATTTAGACACTCCAATCTGTGTTTCTGGTGTTCTGCTGTTTTCTGGTGTAGCAGAGCACGACTGTCGTTTTACAGTGTCATCATGTCAATGCAAGTCTTATATCGGAATGGTGTTCCGTTATGTGTTCAATCCTATAACTTTATACTCGTTTAAAATAGCAATTATTCAGTTGTTTTTTCAGTCCAATTAATCCGAGAACGCGCTATATACAATATATATTTGTGTAGCTCTCTTGTTAGAACTGAGAATACATTTCGGCACGTATTCGACCCATATACCTATAGGTTGGACCACTCTATAAACCCGAGACAATTTTCTTCAAAAATAAAAAAATGTTAGTTGGCGCCATTTCCTAATGCGAGCTTCTGAAATCATACACAAGTTCCTGGTGCGTGAGAAACTGCACGTCCCTTGTTTTATTATATATCGAACTTCCATGCTTTTAGATGATGTCGGATGGAATTTAGTTCCAACTTCAATTGGATATCAAGAGGGGAGCAATCTGATCTCAGCCGTGTATACATACGCAGACGCTAACGCTCATTCCTCCATATTCATTCGCCAAGTGACGAATGCAACCAGATCAATATCAAATCCCACTAATATCCGGTAAACAAGTCAAATGTTCCATATTTATGAAGTCATATTTGCACAGTATTTCGAGTATAGCCCTACAGTGCGCAGGCGTATCATTCCAAATTATTAGTCAATTGCGTGATACATCTTCATTTGCTCATATGTAGCGGCGCGGGAGATTTTGTGCATCCTCATTAAAAAGAGGATTAAAATGTTTGAAACTTAACTAGAATGATTTGTATAATATTTAACAATTCGATCATATTAGAGAGGAACATGCACTAATCAGCAAGAGCCTATCAGTTTCAAGGTTAGTTAGCTTCCCACTGTGAAGTACAAAGCATATCGTTATTCTTCTGGCAATGTAGTCAATACGTTATGCCACTATAATGACGTAGGCGAATAATGCGATGTTACATACGTTAGAAACCTTCATAATACGTCGATGGCGTCCATAACCCATCTCCTTCCTGCTATCGTTCGAAATTATTATTTTTCAATTATTATCCGATTATTGCACACCTCTCGCTGTACATTATATTCGCGTGGAAGCAAAAACTTAGTTTGAATCAGTCGCAAGAATGATCATCTCAGCGTTATTGGATAATTGATTCTTCTTATATCCTTCATTATTTTTCTTCTGAAACCTGAACTAGCTTCAAATATGGTATAATTGCGTTCATATCCGGCCTTAACTTTATAGCGTGTTCGAAATAGATTTATCACTGTTATTCCGCTGTTTGTTCTTCAAATAATATTTTGCTGAAGTAAATTATAATCCTCTTTTATGTTTTCCTAATGCTCTGGAGGGCTTGGAGAATGGTGGGGTGGATTTTGTTCTTTTATCGAATTATGTTTAGTTTTGATGATCCCCGTCACATTAATCCTGATTTTGGCTGTCAAACTTGCTAATCTGTTTGCTACGACCGTAGTTTATTTTGCATTTTACTGTGTGTGAAGGAGTAGGCTCACCATTATATAACATGCTGACTGTAATTAGGCAGTTGTTGCTGGATTAACAGCCTCAAGTCATCATACCAGTAGGAATTTCCTCCAACAACCTCCGTGATAACCTCTCTTGCTTTATTTTCAATGCTGATAATGATACCAACATGTTGAAATGACTCGATCATCCTTTGAGAAAATCCCAGACAAACAATGACTTACTACCGACCCTTGTGAGCGTTACATTATTGGTATTCCTTACATGTTCGATCTGTCTTCCGCCACTTGCTTCAAAAATTATCGGCACTCTCCCTACTACGACTGCCTACATCGTTTACCTATTTGGGTATAGTCTCAACATGACTTTCAATAATCTCTTCTAGCCCCAACCTTTGTTTACCTATCTTCCACGCTTCAAATAGATACTAACTCTCGCATTTATAGCAATGTCCGTCTAATTTGATTTGTTTAAACACCCTCAGGTAGTGGTGTTGCAGAGCAGGTTTTCAACAGACATTGAGGTCCGGGCTTAATTCTAGTTAACTTCGCCGCAGTTTACCTGTGATCGACGATCATATTTGTTACGGCGCTGGGCAAGTTCTTGGATAAATTTTCCTGTCTACGCTGTCGTGCAGTGAGGATGGTAACGGGATTCTTGCAATAACGAATGAATCACCTCAACTCTTCTGGAGTTTCGAGAAACTGGTCCAATCCTGAAGTAGTTTGACAATTTTGTAAGAAGGATGAAATAATTATGGTTGATCTATTCTCCGGTATTTTGAGGAGAGTTGTCTTTGGTGACTACTTTAATTTACTTGAGTTTCGAAGAAATTCCTAGCACAACCCCAGGATATTTCTTCATTGATGATGGATTCTCTGTCAGTGTGATTCATATCAATTACTGTCGACGTACTGTACTCGATCTGGCTTCAAATATATATCCATCGACTACACAAGTTACATGACATGAAACATCTTTGTTATGAATTAGTCACTACTGAGGGGCCAAGCAGAGCAGTAAAGCACTAATATGTAATTCTACTCCTTCTGTAATTGAATTCAGTTTCCGTTAATAAAGATGCTGAGTGATTTCTTTGTAGTGTTAAAGATGGGACTCTTCCCAGTATATAACAGTGATGTAGCAATGTGATAATGATTGATTGCATCTATCAAGGATTGTGATGTTTTCATTACACTGTCGGTGTACTTGCTCGTTACAAATTTTCCGATAAAAATGTTGAGCGATTTTCCTGTAGTGTGATAGAGAGCACTCCAACCAGTGTATAACAGTGCTGTCGCAAGGTGATGATGATCGATTACATCAACTGAGAAATGTGATATTTTCATTACATCATCGGTTTACTTGCTCGATACAAATTTCAAATCATATTCGAGTATTGGATAAACAGGTCTATCATAAATGTCCGTTTCGATCATCAGTGATCCATCTCTGAAATCGATGCTAAGTTAATCACAGTCTTGTTGAAACCGCATGATACATCGATTTAGTCAGTGAATGTTGGTCAGTCATTGTGAAGGAGCCGTGATGTATGGTGAATGCAGCACTCGCCTCGACTCCTGAAGTTGTGGCTTCTGGTGACGGCTTGGACATTTATTCTGACCCCCCCCCCCTTCTGCCAAGCCAACAGTGGGTACTTTCACTGGGGAAAATAATGTGACGAGGAAAGGAGTCAGCCACCATACCTCATAAGTCGTTGGCATGGTTCGTGAAGACTAAGCGCTGGTCAGCTCCTAGTTTTAGTAATGTATTTTGCAATATGCCAACTTCTTGGCCTACGCAATGTGTCAGATATGGTCATATGTCTGGTGCTGCACCTATTCCATGATAATACTTCGCGAAGCCTCTGTAACATATTCACACGCGGATCAAATATATATACTTTCTTCATCCTTATTCTTGTATATCAAATCCGTTGAAGAGGCTCCACGAAATAGGCCAACGGTATATGAGGTAGAGTGGCCGGCTCCTACCCTTGCGAACTCAAACACACAACCCTAACAATACGAGCAAGTGCTGTAATCACTACACAACGACCACTCCACAATGACTGACTAACAACGACCGATTGGATCAATGTACCAAGCGATTTCAGCAAGACTGTTATTAACTTAGCATCGATTTTACAGAAGGATCACAAATGATCGAAACAGACATATTTATTACACACAGGTTCATCCAAAACTAAAATTTCATTTGAAATCTGTATCTAGCAAAGACACCGTCGATGTAATAACACTTTCGGATGTATTAATGTATGTAATCAATCATTATCACATTGCACGTCATATAGGGATGAGAGTTCTATCGATCATACTACTACTATATAAAAAAATCACTCAAAATTTCTATGATGTATATTGTTATATAAACTATAGATATCGTGTAGCACGTGACGGCACGTGAGCCACAAGATAGATATAACATATAACTGGACTATACTGTAACTAACTCCCATGGTAAACACATTTGCGAAGTTGACAGTCGCCTCATAATTATTCTCTCAGGCGTTACATATTTAGCAGTCTTCTTTTTGTTTATATCACTCATATAGTCTATTTGGAATGCATGCAAAGCTTACAATTGTCAGGTTGCTTTGATCAAACTTCGAATGAGTGTACAGATGGGGGCTATGGTTACACACACATATTCATAAAACGTAACATTCATATTCGTTTATACTATATATCTCCGTTGCCAAATAACCAATCGCCGTTGCTCTGAATTCTGGAAGAATGTGACTATTCTCCCATCAATGTTAGGGAATCCAAGCTACTTAACACGCAAATATGCACTTCGATTTCCCTAATCGAGTTTTCTATCGATTAACAATGTTTGACCATTCTGTTGCAATTTATGCACTACTGTCACAAGCTGCTAAAACCACAGTGAATGGATCGTTATTTGTATTCGTGGCAGAGCTACAATAACGCACAGAATAACGCGGTGATTCAGCGGGTGATCAGGAACAAAATGTTGCTAAAGTTGGTCAGGCTTTCGCAATCACGGCCTCAGCCATGCGGAACGCGCTTTCAATCCATATCCGCAAGTCCACGAAGCTGGAGACCTTCAAGAAGGAGCTGGAATCATACTTGTTCCAGTGACATTTCTTCCCCTTTCTTTCTCTCTTTTCCCCTATTTGTGAAGCGCTTAGAAACGCTATATCAAGCGCTATATAAATGCATGTTCTATTTATTTATTTATTTGATAGCTAATGTATGCAACTGATTCATTGTAAAAAGGTATTTGGCAGAATAAGCGATGCACTTCTGGATGCTTGAAAGTTCTGAATGAAGTGAGGATTTCCATAATGGAGTCTCGGTCGATTCATCGATGTTTGACATGTTTGATCTCCATTGGTGACCATTCGTACGTTGTTCTCCTCAGTTCGTATATTCGTGGTAAATCCTCATCAGTACTCTATGATATCATATATAAGTTGTCTCATAAAGCACTTTGTCGGAATTAAGTCACTCTAGTTAACGAACTTAAACTTTGATAACAAACTTCAATGCGACAGATCGTCATATTGTTCATACAGACACTCACGCCGAATGGAAGAGACATTACCATATAGCAACCGCATACAGGAATGAAGGAATAAAGGAACTGAGGTAGTTAGGGAATAAATGGCGCCATATCTCCCATATAAGGGCCCGTTGTTATTGCATACACAGTACATTCCTTTTTGTCTACGTTATTACAAATCGAACCCTTTCCTACAGCCCCCCATACAAAACATATTAGGATTCTATCAACTTCATTTTCTGAGTCGAGTGCAAAGTGAATACAACAGTAAAACCTCAGTCTCATATCATTGGCATCTGCGTTAGTTTGATGAGAAGTGAAATAACTTACTATCAGCAGCGTGTTTATAACATTATTACATCACCGACGTTGGAAGTGTAGTTTCCGTCTTCCGAGTATAATTAGGTTGGGTTATTAAGTTCATTTGAGAGAATTATGGCCCCCAAAGTGTTTATTATAACCTAATAGAGTAAATTTAGTAAAAACTAGAGAGTGGGGCTGATGTGATTAGTTTGTTATCATTTGCGCAGGTGCATGGAAACGACACAAAAGGTGAAATATTATGAGATTGGATTCTTAGTTTTTTCAGCAGTTGTAATTGGGAATATAGACACTTGGGAATGTCAAATTTAAACCCAATTAGTTTACGTGACGGTTATATAATGTAGGCTATTTTGGTACACGATGCTGCCGCTGGTAAAGAACACATTCTGCATCAATCTGGAATGCTGTGGTTATTTGGTAATGTACCGTACGCTACAGACTCAGCTCAGTATAAATCCCTGACATATCGTCCGGACCGGTGAATGCTGGAACAGTCTTACAGGATAGGCTCATACGGTGGTCTTCCACCCAAATTCATCCAAAGACCATGAAGAGAATAGAAGCCTCCGCGGAAGTCTCCAGTGAAAGAACCCCATTATTGGTTGTGTTTATATCTGGTTGTTGGCGATATTTGAGCAGTCATTGTGCGGCAGATATTGCTGTTCGGTCATCTCTGATTGTTTAAGCTGACTTCCTCTCCTCGAAAATAGTTATACAGTG
>JAUOBX010614643.1:0-15823 GCA_032360705.1 Eupentacta quinquesemita | reverse complement strand
TGTTCATTGCTCCTGATCCGTTTGCTCTTCAATGTGACAATGTCTGCGTTAGCTATGACAATGTAGCCAATGTTATAGTCACACATGACTGTCTGAGCCAACCTGTCATCCGGTCCAATTGAACTTACAACACCGTTACACGCCGTTCACACGTTCGGTTTATATAAACACAGCCATACTGGAAGTATCGTTTTACGACCAGCTGTTGATTACCAGATCTCCAGTTTGCATTTTCATCATCTGAGCACAATGTCAAAATCGAGCACAAAGTAATCGTCAAAAAACGCGATCGTGATAAATCAGGCAGTGCAGTTTAGCATCGGGAAAGGCGGAGCTTGCGTCTGCAGATAATTGATGACCGTTTTTCTGCAGCTCTGGTGTAGTAGAAAAGAGTAAATAAAGTACTCGAATTCATCATGGTGGATTGGTGAGATTTCTTGCAGATACGGAAGCCTAGTCTCAATAAGCTGAGCATTGTACACTGGGTGTCTGTGAATGTTCTCAATTTCAAATTACTGAGGTTTGAAAATATAATCTCCTTAACATTCTTCATGTTGCAAAACACTAGCTGAGAGAAGAATCACTGACGGCGTTAAATTATCAGGGAGCAGTAAAACAAACTGAGTTTGTGAATGTATTTTCGCATTCGATACACAATTCGGCCGGCCAGTGTGTTGATAGAAATCACCATATTATGTTAATCGATTGTGTTGTCGCGGGGAAGGGGTGCGCGAGCGTCAATGTGTTGCAAATTGATATTGTAAATGTATCACGATCAGATACAGTACGAAGATTAGTGAAATATTCGTGTGGATATGATACGATACAGGTATTCACCATTCACCAACCATTGATCGCTGAGAGGATAGAAGCAGTTCCCAACTTCCCAGTAAGCTGATGGCAGATGTGATGCGAGACGCGGACTGTCTGTGGATCTGAGGTGTTGCAAGGTCGTGTTGGTAATATATAAGAGCAGCTATGACGACATGACAGTTTCGATAGGTACATTGAATATTTCGATAATTGGCTGTTTCGAAGCGACATAGTCGAATCGGCGCTATATCCTGCAGGTCGGGTATGGGATTGTCTGAGAATCTATTATATCCAGATGCGACATTGAGATAACTATTCCGACGAGCTTTGTATACATGAAAAGTATGGAGCTGGCGCTCAACGATGACACTTCCGCTATTGTAGCTGAACGAGGTGTCCAGTTGGTATTCCGCTCCCATGAGGCACTGTCTATGTACATCGAGCAAAACCATACTGACAGGGAAATACAGCGACTACTTGGTTTGAAGTGGCAATCTAAGAAAAGTAGAAATAGGATTAACCGACCCCTTCCAATGGCCTATCTGACAACATCTGACAAACATATCAGCTTCTCCGGTTCATATTCAAAGCCCACAGCAGTTGTTGGGGTGTAACTACCTCATGTACCTGCACTACTCTGATTCCTATCGGAAATCGTGTCACTTTTGTAACAATCCGTTTGACACCTCGTCCCACGCTATGAATCACCGACCCCAATAAAAGATCGTTGCTCAGTGCAGTCGAAGAAGGGAGGGTCCGAGGAACATCCAACTCGGTTCTAGTTCAAAATATTATTATGGAGGTCACTTTATGAATATGTCAGAGCCCGAGAGGGAGCTCCGTCAACACCATGCATCTCCTGAATACCACAGCCCTAACGGAACCTCCCAGGTTTAGTGAAATATCTACGGAGGGTGTTCTCTCACCACCTAACCATAATAACCAAGGCCATTAGGTATACTCCTAAATGGAAAAAGTGCGGAATCATCTATCACAGGACACCGAGCTTGAGAGATAAGTTTCCTGGAGGACAGGAAAATCCTTTATGTGGTTCGACCTTCGTTTTGAGACAAGTATCTCCGTTTCGATTCCCCGACATTCCCGGCACACATTATTGTTGATATCACAAGGGCCTAGATATATTGAGAGTAAATCTGAAGAGGGTAATATTTGCTCCTGCTGTCGGCAGGTTCTAGTTGAGAAAGAACTACTTTGTAAGAACCAAATTTCGCAACCTCGTAATTCGTTGATACGTTGCTGTCCAATTGACATTTTTTAGCTTCAGTTGTGCGGGATAGACTTTGCGGTATTGATTCTCTTATTGAAGAGACGCACTCCTTGGGGCTAATTGTTCATGACGAGTGTACGTAAATTGATACTAGGAGCCGAAATCTGGGGAAATTGAAGTATCGTGAGTTGGGTCACTGAGTTAACTTGAGGGAGAGATGAGAAACTCAAATATGTGAAGGGGTGTAGGGACGCTCGAAGAAGGCTTCAGTTGGCACGAGTATTGTGACACATGACATCACATTACAAGTGCCGGATATGAGCAATGTATTGTTGAGACCTGAATATATCAGTTCAAACACAACGTTCACACAATATTTTGTAACAGTGCTAAATGATATGTTCATATTAGAAGGTTATCCTGCCATTGATGATTCAATGTCGTGTCACTCACATGAGTCGCAGAACCATGCACATTGCCTCTGTTTCTGATGCTCACAGAGTTTTCAAACTTAATTGAAACAAAAGCAACATATATATCACGCGTTCCTCTCATATTGGTATCTCAAGTCTCTGACGGAAAAAAACACTGTTTAATGATCGGTTCAACTATTAGAGGTAGGCCATTGGGTCTTATTCCATTGTCGAGTGTGTACTTGATCTTTAAATGGTCTGCATTCAATGACGCCTTTTCCTGTCCTTTTAATTTCACTTGGAGAACTGTTATCACATGACACTGAATAGAAAGTGCTATTATGTGATCCTGCCAACAATTCCACGCATTGATATGACCAGCCAAACAACAACTATTTCCCGGTTTTAACGTAAGCCAACGATATACTGCTATTGTTGTCGTATGCAAGATTTTCATCAATTATTCAACTCATGGGATACTGTACACATTTATCGTAATAATTCCCTATGTGACGAGCAAATCTCTCGAAGTTCGTACCAGTGTACTGTACAGTGAAAGCAAATACCATGCACCAGGCAGCATTATACATGACTGAATTCCACACACGTACTGATAACAGCGACATTTTTGTTCAATCAGTTTACATGACAACATCGCAAAACGTGCTCGCCGACGATATATGACATAATATGAGTCATTGATCCTGGCATGCTATTCTGTGATTATATTGCCCAGTAAAGTGAGCTGCTCTTCCGAGTGGAGTATTGAACAGATGGATATATACAGAACGTTAGTCGACAGACGATAAGATCATATCCTCAATATATACTTTTTGACCCAGCAGTCTCATAGTCAGGATGGTAACACTAGAACCGGTCATCTCGTCGTTTTTTTTAGTCAACTACGGTACGATTTAGTTTCCTATGAAATGGTTGGTAAACAAGCCCTCTCCACGAACCCACATACTACATGTTGCTGTGCCGTGTTTAGCAAAGCACATCCGGTCATGTGTAAAGATAGTTTGTTTCGCCTGTAGCGAAAGAAAATAGGAATCTCCGTCGACAGCTGTAAGGTTGTAATCGGAATATGTAACAACGGAATAGCGGCCCCCGTTGTTAGCAGTTTCCGCACATGAACCAATAAATACGGTTAATCATGCAAAATGCATTGACGTAGTTAATAATGATGCAGCCATACGGAAGTTGTATGACAGGGGGAATATGTACATTATATGTACAGATGTATCTCATAGAACGTCAGGCAAATTTATGTTTATATAACCTCATTAAACACATTTGGGGTTGTATGATTATAGAAACATCAACATTAGCTCGCCATTCGCGTATTCTCTCCTACGGAGGACAAATATGACGAGAGAAGCCAAGTAACCTGGCAACAGTAGTTGTTGTTGCTCTCCAGGCATGTGTCTGCCTGGCAACGTGATTATGAAGGGTATTTATTAGGCTGAATAATAGTTTTGGCGCCGTGAGTTATACCGAAACTTGAATTGGCAACGGATATCAGCTAGGCAGAATTATTATTGGGATGGCAGCCGCATTCTCAGGTCGAACAGGTTAACGGTAGAGCTGTTGACGACTCCAACCATCTGGCTTTCTGGGACAGATTGAACTGGTTGTGGAGATCACCAGCATATTACGTAGGCATGTCATCTATACAGAACTAGACATGTGCAGGCGGATACTTGCTAATTGTTTCCGTATTGATTATGAATACCGACCTCTGATGATTGGAAAAACCACATGGCCCATTTGAAATGATCATCATGTTGTTCAGGACGAACTATAGTCTACATCCAACAAGTTTCGTTCCAATGCAACACAATTGAAAAGATCGCATATATAACGCAGATTTGACCTCTAGTTGTGACTTTGAACTGACCTTAATGCTGTTCCTTTATACAAATCCGGCAAGTATGGTAAATCGGATTGATAACGAAAGTTATGACCGTCATTTTTGTTCACGACCTACTGTGGTGAACTCCCGCCAGGTGTCGTGTCATTCAGACGAACTTAACATTTCCGCTTGAAACCCTCCAAACTGAGGGCAGCAGTCGTGCTGCAATGCCTACTTTCGAACTCATCGGTATCTCACTAGGGGTGACAGGTGTACGGAGTGTCGGATCAATCGGATAAAGGGTTCGAGAGTTTATAATGGAATGGACGTCTTGACTGTAACCAATGGTCTACTCGTACTTCTTCATAACACCTTTGAAAGTGTACTACACGCGTATTCAGTCGCTGAATCAGCACACAAAATAGTTTGTGCGTGAAGGTTTGAGGGAAATCGATTATTGCTGCTGACCGATGACATCAACAGGTCTTTGTCCAATTCAAACCAAACCTCACCTGCCTACTTTCGCACATTTGCGCCTATATAACAGTTATCGTGTCTATATGATTTTCATCTAGATTATATCGACGTTAGGATGACTTTTGAACTTACCAAATAAACAAGATGTATCAGCAACTTGATATAGTTAACCTACCTACGAACCCTTTATTCACTTTCGCTTTTCAATTTAACGAAAATACAGTGTAGGTTTTATCACGAGTGTTCTGCGTGAAGTTTGAAACTCTCCATAAATGCATGTAGGTATTCATTCTCAACGTATAGTTGATCTCAAAAGCTGCAGGCGTGAATGAATATGAACCAATATACATATAAAATTGTAAATCGACTGCCATAGAAGTGTACTCCAGTTACAGCTTTTCTCTCATACTACACAAACATGATCTCGACCGCCTGAAGCTTCCTATATCAGCTATGCGATCATAGTTACCATTTATTGAAACCACACATTTCCTGATTCCAATTTTGTATTAGTCATCGATCGGAAGGACCCTCACGAGCCTGGGGTTTGTGTCATGCATTGAATCTACATGGAAAACATCTCCATCGACAAAATTCAAAACTGAACGGGGTAGTCTTCTTTGGAAATGTTATTTCTCCTCGCTGGTTCGAGTTATTCACACAGAAGTAGCCTCGTTTCGATAGGAAGGGACCACACGAGGCCTATTTATTGCGTTGAATCTACATCAAAAACAGTATACAATTTGCCTACATTTTACAACTCCCACTCGACATGATTTGGAACTGAACGAAATCATCTTTGAGAAAATGGTATATCTCTCCGCGTGCTCTAATTATCAACACTGAAGGAACATCGTTCCGTAATTTATTTCAGGCGTAGAAATGCCCGATAGCCTGCCTCAAACTGTACATATTCCATTGACGCGGTGGATTTCACAAGCACTCAGGTTACGAAATGTATCCGTTCGAAACAACTATTGTGATTGCGTCGAAATAAAATGGAACAAATCTGGAACAGTGATGTGGTGGAGTGGGTGGGGTTGAATGAATAAATAGCACATATTTCGGGGGCATAGATATGTTTCGCCCAACCGATCAGGCAAAAGGTAGACCAACCATGCCCCGGCTGCAATTCGAACCCCTGCCCCGGGTGGGAGGCTGACGCCTAACCAACTGTATATATTATATACTCGGTAAACATAAGGAATATGCAGAGAGCGGAAAACATATATTATGCAACCTTACGGAATACACCTTAGAATGGAGGGAGTAAAAACCAGAATGTATTGCAAATTTGATAAAGTCATAACAAATAGATGTGCTTTGGGTTGCGATGTAGAAGCATTTAGAGGGGGTATACGACACTCTGTTACTAGTAAACCCATTTCACCTTCTCATTACACACTCCCATATCCCACACTCCCATATTTGTCGCGCTCTCACATGGGGCCCGTACAATCCCAACTATACTGCCTTTAGGTCTAAGCGCACAAGACCACAACAGTTTTAATACCCTCGGCCGCCTGCATAAGTTTCAAGCGTGACGTAGGCAAGATATGATTTACGAATAATACTCGAGCTAGAGAATGTTACAAATACTTATAAAAACCATTATTGCCATGAGTAGCATCGCTCGTAAATCTAAACCTGACTGACCAATCCCCGCAAACATTGTATTTGCTTAACCGATGCCTGAAGAATGCCAACGCTACCGCATCTCGTAAACTTGAAAGTATTCATCACGCTTTGGGTGAGTCATTTTCAGTGGTAGTAACAGCGCCTCTGTAAGTACCGTAAATAGATACGCTGTGCATAACTGGCTCAGCAAGCAGAGCTGGCAAAATAGCACAAGCTGAGTATAACAATTACATCATGTAAATGCGATCGAAATTTAAAAAAATCGGATCCGTCATATCCGAGAAAAAATTATATATTATCTGCGTATTCCCTGAGTTCGTTCTATCCGATCAAGGTCACTGTTGATTTCAAACCAATCAACGCTCTATGAATAGTATCCTCATAACCGCATAGATGGGCATCCTTCGATTGGTAAAGGGTAGCACATTCTCACTCATCCCATGTACCATATAATCAACAGGGAAATGTAACTCAACGTCGCATCTGATTGTCCTACATCTACCGGCCACCACTTTACCAAACTCAGCAAGATATGGCATCCATACGGATATATCGCTTTATAACCGCTTATTCTACTCGACAAGAGATTCAATGTACTTTTTAAAACAGCGATTGGTGAATGGTTGCATAGTATCATACTATTGTATCATTTACGTTGTTGCATTCCGTGGCCACTGAAACCACCTTGGCAAGGTAAATATAGGAGATTGTGGCTGAAGATCGGATATCTGGACGTAGTGAAAAGCGCATGTCTCAACCGGGATTCGAACCGCGGACTCTGCCAATTGAGCTATAGAAGCCAACCTTTTTTTCATGGGAGCAAGACGGGCAAAAGTTAGAACCTATGACGAGAGAAAGAAGAAAGAGTTACAAGAGAGTAGCGAGAGAAAGCTTGGTGTAACTTGACTTGAAAAGCTGAAGGTTGTAGGAAAATGGAAAGTAGACAAATGGCAGAGCATTCCAAAGTCGAGAGGTTCTTACAACAAACGAGGAAGGGTGAGAGACAGAGCGGGTCGCAGGAATGCAAACAGCATATTGGTGCATGCTGCTTGTCAGCTGAGTGACACGGGATGGGATGAAGGGTGGATGCATGATAGAGTTGACCTCAGATGAGCAATGCCCAGATATGTAGCGATACAAAAGAGAGAGAGAGAGAGCTGTGACCCGTCTCCGGTGTGCAAGACCTTGCAGAGAGGAGGTCAAGGAGCCATCTCCAATCAGTCTGATAGCTTTGGACTGATTCTTATCAAGGATTGTCGGAGGGGATCCTCCCCAAACATGGGAGCAGTATTCCAGCTGGGGGCGATTCTGCGCTTTATAGAGCCGCAACAGTTGGATAGGTCCGAAGTAGTTCCGAGAGCGGAAAAGGAACCCGAGTTTCTGAGATACCTGCTTGGCGATATATCCTATATGAAATTTCTAGCGGAGATCAGGAGTCAGACGCATCCCAAGCTGCCAAGAAGAACTATCCCAGGTGAGAACTTTCAAAAGAGATGGTTGGAACAGTTTTATCACGCTTCCGAGAGATGAGGATTTGTTCAGTCTTCCTGGAATTGAACTTGACCAAGTTATCACAACCCCACTGGGTTACAATTGAAAGATTCTGGAGTAGAAATCAGCAGTTTGCCTGCGCTAGGTGAGGCAGTTGGAACTGGATGGGTGATTGTAACCTGTTGACAGGCTAGTGTCATCAGCGAAAGAGAAGACTGGGCAGGAGACAGCATCAAGAAGGTCATTGATGAAGAGAAGAACGTTCTCTCCCCCGCCTTCCGTTCAGCTTGCCTTGCAGTAGGTGGTGTTGAATCTTCTGTGCTCTGACAATATGACTGAAATACTGGCCCTTCTTCTTGATCGATCCCAGAAACGTTCTCTCTTCTCCGACCAGATTTGTCCGGTGTTCCGCATATGAAATGCTCATCATCTTTCTGTAAGCCCAGAGCTCAAAAGCCTCTATACGTTTCCCCATCTGCTTACTTATTGTCCAGATTTCACAACCATATAATAAGGTGGACATCACATACCAATGCAGCAATCTCTTCCTCTTACTCATCATTCTCTTTTTACTTGTCAGAACATGTTTCATCTTCACAAAGCTTGTCCTCGAGATTCCAATTCTCCTCTTAATTTCTGTATTAACGATTCATTCAAGGTCAATATCCGTGAAGCGCTTTGAGATCGCTGTAAGTCAGTTAGGAATAATAAAGCGCTATGTACGGAGCAGCCACTGTCATAATTTTACTTACACCCGCCATTTTTACAGGCTCAACCAGCGACTAACCCAGCTTACCAGCCGCCACCACCGGCATATCAGCCACCTCAACAACAGGGATATCAGCCTCCGCCCCAGGGATATCCGCCGCAACAACAGGGATATCCGCCGCAACAACAGGGATATCCGCCGCAACAACAGGGATATGCTCCGCCACCGCAGGGATATTACCCGCCGCCACAAATGCCAGGGTTCAATCAGCCTATAACCATCGTCAATAGTGCTGCCGCTCAAGCACCAGCACCTGCACCTGCTCCACAGACCATCGTCGTCACCACTGCGTCCAGCTCACCACCACAGCGACAGTAAGTTTGTACAAATCACGCTGCATGCCAACCAATAACGTGGTTTGACTAGAGAGGGAACTCTAATTTCAAAAACACCAGTTTTTGCTGGAATATCTTCCTGGTAACAGAGTTGATTTTACAAGAAGAAACCAGCGAGAATTGTGGTTTAGTGCGGTTTGGCAGGTTTGCCTATTTAGATTTATAATCCGCCTCTATCGCAACTTGATATAATAATATTTAACCGAATTCATTTTAGGAATTGATACGAAATGAATTTTTGTTGTACAATAGTTTATCTAATATTCACACTATGTGTGTAATATTTTCTTTTTCCTAGTTTGCTACTTTCTTTTCTTTCTCTTACTGGGAGTCTTCTGCTTTGTTAAGCTATTATGAGCTTTTTGGGAAACTTCCTTCACATTGTATTTATGCTTGTGAAAAACATATAAAAATACCAAATATATATATCTTGCGAGACATTTAGTTCCCAGCAAGTGTGCATGCAGACATGTATACCTATTGTCAGCGTTACAGAGGAACAACCCATGGATCATCTCCCCAAAATACTAAATGACATAAATTTCCTGCTCTATTAGCATTTTCAGGTATCCTTAAGTGTAAATCTGATCGGATTAGGTGTGATGTTGGCTGAACACACAAACAAAAAAGTTTTGGATAGGTTGGTCCAGGCCCTCTCACAGAATTTTGGCCGTCCTCCATGGCCAGTTGGCCGTCCTCCACGGCCAGTTGGCCGTCGTTCACGGCCAGTTGGCCGTCTCAATGACGGCGAGACGCCCCCTGGCTAAGATGCCCATTGTTGGAGCTGCCTTTCGGAGAAGGTGTCCTGTTCCGACCCCCGAAACACTCCCCGTGCGTACGCCCCTGCTGAAAGGACCCCCCATGACTCTAGAATTTGAGAATTTGTTTAGGATTTTTTTTTTCACTGATTTTGAAGCTATTTTTGATGATTTTAGGCTCACACATTGCTCCATTTTGCATTTAGAGTCCTTTAAAATGCACTTTTCGCCCAGGGGGAGGGTGGAAGCTATTTTCGCTAAATTTTGAGAACCCAAAACCCCCTCCATGACCGCCAACGCAGGCGCTGCCTCCCCTCTGCTGGATACATTAGGGGTGATAGCACCATAACTCTCTAACGCTCCATCCGATCGATCGAAACTTGATACACATTCCCGTCCTAGTAAAATCTCTGATGGCTTCGAATGGGGCCCTTGCAGCATGACTGCTGCTCTCCATTTTCCAGGTTTTATGCAAAAATATCAAGTTTGTTTTATTCACACAAAGCTTTGTGGGTGTGGACTATGGTTAGTCCCGAAAATCATGACAAATATCTCAAGGTCACCAAAGGTCAAGTTTGCGTTATGGGATTTTCCTAACTTTGTTGGATTGGAACAAACTTGGTGCATGTGGACTTTGGTTGGTCGCCCAAAACATGGCAGTAATTCCAAAAATCATGCAATTTTCGGAGGGATTTAGATCAAACTCATCAGTTGATCCTAGACAATATGAAGGTAATATCAAGGTAATGAGAGGTCAAATTGACATGGATCGTGCGGTTGTCCTAATTATTAGGGGACAATATCTTCAATTATTGGGGAGAGTACACGTGGGCAGTTTAGGGACGTTGTACAAACTATTTCGAGGGTTCCAATGCATCTCAGATGCAAACACAATAGCACTCCAACCCAATGCATTAGGGCATTTCACTGTACCTCAAGGCCCTGACAATGGAAAGTCCTAGCCATCCATTGTTGAACTGGGTGACTGGAAAATCACCATTTCAATGGATCTATTCATTGGTGCTTCAATGCAGTGAAATGCTAAAGTGGGTTTGTACAACGCCCCTTACCCACCTGCACATGTCTAGTTCTCATATGATCACCATGTATCGGTCAATATTTAGTCCGAGGTTTGCTATACAGTAGGTATCAGGATAATATCGAATATAAGGTCAAATATGCATATATAAATATATATATATATATATGTATGACCCTTGACCTCACCTCGATATCCCATTTGATCACAGCTCCATAGCAGGCTGGATAACAAACCGGCGCGGTACCTCAGCCGGGCGAAGAGTGTCTCTGAAGAGATGGAAGCTACTGCCATCAGGAGGGAACAAACTGCAGCATGAAGATACATGCCATCGTTGCTCTGGTGGATATGATGGGCCGTAACATACCCCCGACTGCACCACATGGTAGTCCATGCCAACTGCAGTATACCCAGCCAGACGTCGGACGATGAACCAACACTGCGCAGACCCCGGGCAGCCAGATTCTCGACCAACTCTACATGGCAGTCCATGCCAACTGTAGTATAACCAGCCAGATGTTGGACGTTAAACCAACACTACGTAGACCCCGGGCAGCCAGACAAAGACTGTCAGCCAACTCAACCCCATGGCCTGACAGAGCACCTAACTGAGCAGCTGCAGGACGTTGCCGCCACTGATGTCTGAGACAAGGAACCAGCACTTGCAGCCACCTGGCTGCACTACCAATGAGCTCTACGGCAGCTGGATGTTAAATTGATGAGGTACCCCATCTAGACGAAGAGTGTCTCTGAAGAAATGGAAGCTGCTGCAATCTGGCGAGAGCAGGCTGCACCATGACTGCACCGCCATTGATGCTTCAGTGAATATGATAGACTGTACCATATCTCCCGACCGCACCGCATGGTAGTCCATGCCAACTGAAGTATAACCAGCCAGACGTCAGACACTGTACCAACACTACGTAGACCCCGGGCAGCCTGAATGCTAACCAACTCTACCGCATCGCCTGACAACACACCTAAACCTGCAGGACGTTACTCGCACTGACGATACTGTTGTCAATGCATTGCTAGAAGGGGTATCAAGGTACCCTAATGTATGACTGCACCACATTTCATGCCATCAGTTGAGAACAGTCTGCACCATGGAGATGCATATGACAATGAACTCATATATGCAGCTGCAGGACGTTACTCCCACTGACGTCACTGTCATCCATGCATTGCTAGATAGGTATGAAGTTACCCTAATGCATGACTGCACCACATTTCATGCCATCAGTTGAGAACAGTCTGCACCATGGGGATACATATGACAATGACCTCCTAGCCTATCCTAAGATACGTTATCGATGAATTGGTGGATAGGTATGATGGTACCCTAATGCATGACTGCACCACATATTATGCCATCAGTTGAGAACAGTCTGCATCAGGGAGATACATATGACAATGAACCTCTGCCCTAGCCTATCCTAAGATACTATGAACGATGCATTGGTGGATTGGTATGAAGGTACCCTAATGCATGACTGCACCACATTTCATGCCATCAGTTGAGAACAGTCTGCATCATGGAGATACATATGACAATGAACTTCTGTCCTAGCCTATCCTTAAGATACTGTCATTGGTGGATTGGTATGATAGTACCCTAATGCAGGACTGCACCACATCTTATGCTTCGAACCAACTCTACAGCATTGCCCAATGCAGAGTTGTAGCTGGAGAGGAGTCAGTGGTGGCTAATTTAACTGGACGAGTGGTCAGTACCTCAGTCCGAAAGCTAAATGTTTTGGTATTGCAGGCTCTCCCAAATCAAATACTGTAGTTTCAGAGTTTGATACTAACTTCTTCCAACTGTACGTACATGAGTGGGGCATCTGAACCACACTGCAGTAATTTTGACACTCCCCCCCAAACAATTATTGTGGCGCAGTGGTCGGCAGGGCACCTTTTGGCCCCTAGTCCTGGTCGGGAGAGCTAGTGGTGGCCACCCCGACCACCATAGCCTGAGGGCACACCTACTGATGCCGCTGAGAGAGCAGTATGCACCATCAATAAATAATGTCATCGATGCATTGGTGAATAGGTATGATGGTACCCTGATGCACAACTGCACCACATGTTAGACTTTGGACCAACTCTACCGTATTGCCCAACAGCACATCTACATATGTCCCTGTGTGACTTCACTGCCACTGATGATGAAGATATGGGACCAACTCCACCCCAAAAACCTAGCAGCTCCTCCAATGCTGCATTGGTCCATAGGATGCACCATCAATGAATAGGTATGATGGTACCCTAATGCACAACTGCACCACATGTTAGACTTTGGAACAACTCTACCGTATTGCCCAATGGCACATCTACATATGTCCCTGTGTGACTTCACAGCCACTGATGATGAAGATATGGGACCAACTCCACCCCAAAAAACCTAGCAGCTCCTCCAATGCTGCATTGGTCCATAGAATCAACTACGAAGGCCCGTCCACACTACACGCAATGGATTGTGATGCGAAAAAATATGTTGAAGTAATGTTATTCTCATAGAACTGTCCAAACTGCACATGATTTTTCCATAGATAAATAGCAGCGCCTTAAAACTGGGTTAAAAAAAGTTGAAAATGTTATTGCGTGTCACACGCTTCATTTTTGATGTGACTAATGATCGTGCTGTATCAAGTCACATGACTGGCAGGGCAGAGAAGAAACAATGGCGTTGGATAAATATCATGTCGGAATAAATTGAAAATGTTGCGTAAGTATTTAAAGTAAAAATGTATTGATATTCATCATAAAATGAAAATATAATAAAATGGACTACAAGCTCGCCTGAAAATACAGTAGAAAGTTTCAGGAAAAATATTCATAAATCAGCATTCAGCAGTTTGATACTACGTGACAAGAAGGAATGTCTGAAACAGTGATCGTAGCGTTACTGATGCCACATTGCTACTCCATGAGATTACCAATAAAGCCATGGTACATAGGACTAATCCTACCCTGCAACCTAATTGTAGTGGTATTGATGCCATATTTTTCGAGACAAATTTCAACTCGAGCTGCCACTTTTGCAGTGTTTGCACTAAGGGGTCGAAAAGAGCGATAATTCTGACTTGAAATCAACAATTATTGGTTGGAGGAATTCTTTCCTCATTTGATAGAGTTGCAGTCCATATCTCATCACACATTTGCCTCATGTTGATGCGAGAAGCCTGTCTGATTTGAGGAATCCTCTTCGAAAAATGTCCATTGTGACATTATCATAGCACCTGGTAACACCACGCCACATCTGATGCTCTTGTTGTGAGGCACTACCCTACCGAGCCACTAGGGTCAGCTCCACCCAAACTGCCTTGAGTACTCCATTGGCACTTGGTAACATGACACGACATATGACAGTTGGCTAGAGTGTCGAGCTAGCAATCCAGAGACTACGGGTTCAAGACCCTGTTACACCCTTGAGCAAAGTGCTTTATCCTGATTGCTCACAATGAGTGGAGAGTGATCTGTAAATTGCCGTCTGCGTGTAGTGACAACCTTTGCCTTGACCACCTCCTCCCATCCTCTCTGCGTTGAGGTCATGCTTCAGAGGTTTACCTTGGTCCGTGAACCTGGCGAGGGTTTGCAGCTGACTAGAGTGCTGTATCCAGGTATGCACCCTCGCCAGCTTGTATGGGATCAGTACCCGTGTCCGGTGAGTGAACCATAAAAAAAACCCTCTACATGCCCGCTTTCTTGGGTTTCCTAACCTATTCCGTATTATTCTGTGTTATATCACCCTTCTTCCATCAGCGCGCTGTTCACTGAAAGAATTGGAAAAATAAACACGAATGAACATGATTTGTTGGTGTTGTACTTCATTCCATTTTACTCATATCTAATCACGATAAAATTATAATTAACTGACTGAATTACATTCGCGTTCGTCCATTTGCCGTCATAATTGTCCACCTCATGCGCTTCCTCCTGAAAATGTCCTCATTCGCTTTCCTTCTTCCAGTGGTAAATTTCCTCCCCGCACTTTTTCGTCATTGGAAATTCCTGAATAAGATTTTATTAGCATATAATACATACATACATAATAAGTGCTTATATAGCGCTGCTACAACAAGATCGGAGTGCTTATCAACAATGATAAATACAGAGCATCGGAGGCTGAGCGTAAATCAGCTTTACCGGAGTTGTATGTGGTAAGACACTCAGTCAAGTACGGCGGAGCAGAACAATCCACACACTTATGAATAGACGAGCACCGTGATCTTGAAAGTGATCCTGTCGTTCACTGACAGCCAGTGTAATTGCCGTAGGTGTGGGGTAGCATGGTCATACTTGGGAGCCATAAATACCAATGTATACACTAATACACTCTCACAGCTTCTCCAGGTCCCACACGTAGTCCCTCAGCATATGTGCCTCGACCAATGAAACTGTTACAAACCCCAAACAACACCCCTAGAATCATCTCATGTTGTTGGCTTTAACTGCTCTCCCAGCCTGATATCGCACTGTGTATCGCGTGCAACCATAGCAGAGGACGGAGTAGCTCGCTCGGCAGTGTGTTCGATTCATAATCATATGATGAGGATTGTGGGTTCAACCCCCGGATTTGCTAAAACAAGTTTTTCCATTGTATCCTTGAGCGAGGTACTTTACTTGGGTTTCATGAGGAATCCACTGCGCCTTGACCCTATCGCGCATAGACCCATCCCCGACTGCATTGGCATTGTCTCTCCGCTGGATATGGGTGGTGATGGGAATAGAGGGATGACTTGCTGCTTGAGAGACAGCCTGTCCTGAAGACAATTAGCCTAGGCGTACAGTACCTGATTCGAGTACTCCCGTAGCCTGTCCAAACTGTAAGAGGGTCCAGCACGACGATGAAACCAGCCACATGTGTCTACTCACACTACACATGGATTTTTGCAGATGAAAGAAATTAGAACAATGATCAATAACAGTAATAACTAGTCATCGGAGAAGTAGTACCGGTCTGTATAAGTTACTGTTTTTGTTTCGCCTGAACTTTGTTCAAGG
>JAUOBX010614642.1:0-22688 GCA_032360705.1 Eupentacta quinquesemita | reverse complement strand
CACCCCGATTTTCACCGCTATTTTCGGCTGGTAACTCGGTGAGTCATCGGGCAGCAATATAAGAACAATACGGCCGTTTGTGCTGTGTGTAGCCATATATAGTCCTCATCGAACCGAAGTCAGGCTTGTTGTGACCCCCTGGCGCTGTCAGCTTAGGAACAGTAAGTTCGGGGAGACCAATTTCTAGTGCCTCGGCAAGGCATCAAAAAGAAGAGTACTTCTGTTAGAACAATCCCACAATCAAAAGCTGTTTGATTAGCTGCTCGATAAGATCAAACATCACTTTATTCTTCTTGGAAAAGACATTGTTCTCATTCTTTTTCTTCAACCTCACAACCTCATCTTGAGTAATCTGCCTAAGTATGTGGAACCCTTTCTTCTTGGAAGAATAGCAGTTGACTGGAAATATTCGGAGAATATCCACTATCAGAGGCGAAAAATTTTGTTATATTTTTTTTAAATTATCCATCGATCAGATTAACTCCCATGTAATATGCAATGCTACTACCAATAGCCTCAAGTTGAAGTTCAGTTTTGTTTAGTTTAGTTTAGTTTAGTTCAGTTTGAAAGAAGGTGAGGGAGGACATGATCCTCATAAACGACCCCAGAGCCATAACGACTCGGAAGTGAAATGGGTCGAAATGCTCGCTCACTAAAAAAACGAATCAAGTCAACTCACAAACAAATTGACACTCCCAGATGAAACAACATCATCTGGATGGCTAATTTACGGTAACTCTTTGGGAGTAATCAAAGGAAAGGTCATCGAGTTCATGAATCTTCACTCGTAGGGTGAATCACGCAGCCTAATAATCATTCTAGTATCCTTCCTTTGAAAGTGTTCAATCAATACCACTTTTTACCTTCCGTGAAATACCGTACCGCACTTAGACATAATACTTTGAGTGAGGTCACACTAGCTACTTGAGCAGCCTGACACCTATAGATTTGTCAAGGAATCTGAATAATCCAACTATTTTCCCTCAGTGCTTCATCTCACTGCTCAAATGAGGACATCGGCATCGATGTCAAAACTCTCGAATTTCAGCGAGAGAGGCTTATGAGGCACACAGAGGCTATTTGCAACGCGGGAACATCTGTCATCTATAGTTAACTGGCGACATTCACATCCTCCCTAATATCTGCTCATAATGTTATCAATCAGGCCGGAATCCGTTTACATGAAATGCAGAAACTCAATAAGGTAACATGCTGCCGTCTGCAATTTGGTAAGTTTTGGGGGGTGTGGAGTATCGATATGTCTTTCAATATTTTTCAATCCATGCAGTCATGACAGTATGTGTGGCTATGTGAGTAGCTCTGTCGGTAGAGCGTTGGAGTCATGATCGTATGATCCTGGGTTCGACCCCCAGACGTGCTACAATACGTTTTCCGTTGTACCCTTGAGCAAGGTACTTCACCTCGGCTGCTCTGGGGCGTGGGTCTCGTGAGGATACAACTGCGTCTTGACCCACCCCGGTCGCATTGACATTGTATCTTGCTGGACAAGGGATGATGTGCTGCTTGGGCGAGAGGCAGTTCCCCTAAGGACAATTAGGACTATTGGGTACTCCCATATTCTGTCAAGACTATAAGAGGCCATTATATGTAACTAACGCCTGGCTCGTCAACACGATATCTCGACCCCTATTGGAGGGATGAAGGTAATACTTGGCATATGTATCCCCCACGATGAGTACATGACCCTCATTGTTTTGTAGTCAGGTCAGAGGTCACCTGAGGTCCTCAGAGCTCAATATCCGAGATCTAGTAAACACGATAATTCAAGAATGCTCGCTCTGATCACACTTGAATTTTGGTATGTAGCTTTGTTATGGGAAACAAGTACTCTATTGTTTGTGGTGTAGACACGGGTTATTTTCCATTCTGAAAAGTCTATATATTGGCTTGTCAACACGATAGCACGACCCCGCCCTCATGATGAGTACATGTTCTCTATTATGTCGGAGTTAGGTCATAGGTCATCTGAGGTCACTATAGGTCAAAGGCTGAAATCCTTGTAAACATGATAAGTCCAAAATGCATGGCCTGATCAAGCTGAATTTTGATCTGTAGCGTTCTTATGGGAAGTACATACCATAGGTCAGGGCCAAATTACGGTGTTTCATCTCAGCCTCCCATACAGTGAATATTGTCTGCAATCCCAGCATGACAATACCTTCCTGCCGGGATCTTTATTCCCGAGTATGGATGCCTCGCACTATTTCTACTGTTAGAAGCATCATTAACTATTTTGCCGTTGATATGATTTGGCGATCAGGGACGAATATTCATTCCTCGATACCTGGTCAGACAGTATCTGGTTATAGAGTACACTTTTCACCTGCCGCTAGTGCTAAAAATAGAGGAGCATATGCCAATCATCGTGTGTACACTTCATATTTCAATTTTCCAATCAAATAAACGACTTTACACGTTCGATATTGCATTTTAAGAAAGAGTTCCCATGATATTCCTCCGACTAAAATGCAGAAATATCAAGGTCATATGAGGTCAAGTGAGGTCCGAGAACCTTGTCAACTGGTGAACGAAGAGGTTCAGAGACTCCATTCCTGGTATGTAGATTTATTTTCTGGAGTTTATGATCCATATGTTTTGGGTTCGATCCGAGGTCGGACGGAAGCCGACAGAGGTCCAAATATGGAAACGTTGTGAACACAATAACTAGTGAACAAAAGGTGTAGATAGCTCATACTCGGTTTGTAGTACATGATCACTATACTTTGGGGGTCGAGTCCAAAGTCATCTGAGGTCAACGGAGTTTGACGGCCGAAAACTTTGTAAATACAGTAACTAGGGAAGTAAACGGTGCATAAACGTCATACTTAGTATGTAGGTTGACCACATTGAGTACATCATGCATGGGGCTATTTTGAATCCAGTCCAAGTTCACTGTAATCACAAGTGCTAGAAATATTTCTTTTGCTGAAATAGGTCCTCAAATGAGGCGAGGAATCACTACGCATCGTTGCGTTCTCTCATATGACCCATTGACCATTAATCCCTATATATCACTAGCATATGCAATACGAGCGTCTAATAATGACATGTTGGTGGTGCGCTTCAACGAATAGATAATCACACATTCTATCTTTCTCAAGAATATATTCGACGAGGAAATGTGATCAAAAGTGGCAACCTCCATCTAATCTGACCCTGACTGAGACGGTTCGGGTGAAATCCAACTGGTTCTGGATGCTGTCATGAATGTCAAGTGATATCTTCAAAATCAGTTACTGTACAAACGATCATCAGGAGACGTGCTCGATATATTTAGTTGCGATGGTATTCTGCGAGGCCGTGAAATGAGAGGACTTGAGTCTGTGTGGGTATGTGAGGGGATCCTCGTTTCCATCTCTCCAACTAGCTTTTAGAGGGTACAATATGTATAACGCAACGTTGCTTCAGTCATGGCTGCTAACATAATACGTTGATAGAATAACGAATATGAGGCAAAGACAAATATGGGTATTCCGGTTATTTATTAATATTACTGGGACATACGATGAATTGAATCATTTATGATCTGAAACTAAACGTAATTGACATCATAGCTATCAACCCTGCTCACGGTAGGCGAGTTAACCAGCGTGAGCACCAAAAGACAATCGACGAAATCTCGTCCTCTCCTCCCAAGTATGTCTGAAACCGGCTGAGGGTCTCATCTGACAAGAATATAATTCACTGCATATAACCTACACTTGCTGACCAGCCGTGAACCACAAACCCAATTACTCGATAATTGTGATATAATGGGTCTCCGAGTATTCTCATAATGTATCTGACACGTCCGTTAAAAAAAAGGATCCAAAATGCAGAAATGACGTTTCCCCGCGTAAAACGGATTTGCGCGACATTAAGGCTCGGATTTTGTGGCAGTACGTGTTTGGGTTTCGTTATTCATAACTCTTTACCGGCCATGCAGTGAAGTCAATACTAGTTTGCAGTGGTTGGTAAACAACTCCGTAAACACGAGCCATACAATGCAGGTGAGAATGAATGATAACATCAATCAGTGTGATCAGGTCATGATGTGAAACAGTTAGGAACAAGATGTGACATTAATCGTATATATAGTACACCAGGAATAAATTCTGATTGGATCCCACACAATTACTTTACGTTGTTCTCAATGAATGTGAGTTGAATTAATATGCTATTGTGAAATCCGGAAAAAATGAGTGTTTCCGATTATATCCCGTCGATTATTCTTGGATTTTCCAATGAGTGTTGAATTGGATCAAATTGGAAACACATTGCAGTCCCAGTCAGCCATGTTCCTGTTCATACTTTGAGTTGCAGTGCCCATCATCCAAATGTGTTCCATCAAGCCGAAATCGATGGATCTCGAAGGGTCCCATTGGGAATCGATTCTACTCGGTTGGATCATGCATTCCACAAGTCCCACGCGGTACCTTGGAAATCTTGGCAGGAAAGGAGTTAATTGATGAAACTATATAATTCAGCATTGAAAGGCTTTGCTAGAACCGAATTTTAGATCATCCATAGACGCATATTTCTAGAAAGTACCCTTATAAAACAAGGATATTTTAGTTTTGGTGGCTTTCAACAGGTATTTTTAATATATTGAAAAAAGCTGTAACATTGACACTATTCATAAAAAAAATATATATAAAAGCAGGGGATGTGCATCAGATAACTGAATCGAAATATTGAAGAAGAATTGAGGAGAAGTTAATCCAACTGGAATCAAGATTATGTAGACAATGAGACACACAGATTAGAAAGGGATGGGAAAAAACAGCTGAATAAATACCAGCACCCCACTTAACACAACTTAGGCGAGCTTCCCACACATAAATATAGTGACTTATAGTCCATAAAGAATATAAGATCGAAGTAGTTATGTTAGCCTTAACAGTCGACATGGTATGAAGGGCGTATCAAATTGGTGGTTCGTTCCCACCGAAAATGCATCACCATTCACACATCGTGCTAATAAAGACCCATTACCCATAATTGAAATAATTATTATATCAGACTTTCAACTCCGTAGTCTCCGTTACTGGTTAATAGGGTTCCGGTTGGTGTCCTTGATCTCAACTAACCTGAAAAAGAGAAAGAAAAACTCATTCAGATAGGATATCAGCCAACAGTTAACTATCTTTTTTAAGGCAAATATCTCCGATGTCTGTGATATAACTGTTTGATAGAAGAACGGTTGAAGTAGTCAACATTCATAGAGTGCTCAAGTAGTCAACATTCATAGAGTGCTCATCATTCTTTCACGCGTCTTATTGGATGCCCTGCAGAATAATCTGGCGGTCACTGAGATACGTGACCAGAATAAATGACTGTAATTGGCAACTAAAATGCTAACGGTTGAGAGTTGACTAACACTTAATGCACTCGATTTGAATCCATGAAATTGCAACGGGTTCCAAAAGTCATAGAAAGTTCATCGATTAACTCTGACCTTGCTAATCGATAAATGACATTAATTGATTCGCCTGTCCTTTTCGACTATTGCTCAGAGGCCGCCATTTTACATATCCAACCGTCGACCAAATACATTTCAAGACCTGACCACATTTTCAGACACCGGCGAATACTTGCCTTCCGTCCTCGAACAGTGTACCGGTACAAGATACAGATATATAGATAACGCGAAGACCGCGACCGTTTCAGACTGAACTTCTGGATGGAATGTCACATGTCTGCACAGTCAGTGGTATTATCAACCATTGCCAGTAACATGGTTTCAAGTATTCTTGTGAAAACTGGTATAAAATGTGCACAACGGAGTATAGTCTGGTCCTTGTAAAAAACGCCGGATGACCGACACGATATATTCTCACAATGATATATCAATGAAAACTGAAATAATGGAATAATCCCTGGATTATTGTTTTTTGCTCTGGCGTCATACGAACAAAATCGTCCATTTTTCGACATATGCTGGTAAATTAGCTATTTTTATTCTATAAATACCTGTGACACACGATTTCATTAAATTCTGTCAAATGTCCAGCTCAGGTGAGCTGAGGCCCAACCTTCCTATCCCTTCGTTCTGGCACAGTCTTCCATATTAAGCCTCGCTGCTCTCCAACATAGTTTCAACGATTTAAATGATATGGATTCAGAGAGCCACCGAAAGCTCATCAAGGAACCTTGCCGTGTGAGTCGTGGATAGCACGGGCGAAAAATCGCCTTCTCTCCTCGACTAGTGATCAAATGATATTTCGAGAGGAATGTACGGTACCCAATTTCAACATGCTCCCTGGACCGCCATTCTATGTCCCCATCCGACGAGCGACCAATGAACGTCAGGATCTGGCTGCTCTCTCAGATTCTAGAAGGGCGGAAGTTCTTCCTCAGTTCAACTGCCGGTCAACCACGGTAACTGCGTACAGCCGACCGACGAGACAACTGATCCACAACAACACCTATAAACACCAAGTTTACTGCACCATATCAGAGCATGATCACCGAGACCCCGCCTATCCCTACTGCAAATACCGCCACCTACTTGGGAAACACCCGATTGGGAGTGCGAGTATCGAACCCGGAATAAGCCGGGAGCCCTCATTAGGCCAAACGTTGTGACACCACTCGGCCACTCTCTCACTTACCTACAAGCATGGGACACCGGTCGAGCTGTGACAGGTATACCCGGCCTGTGTCTGGGGAGCAAAACGGCACTCTTCACCAAAGTCACACGGGTTCGGAATGCAAGAGTCTCCACCTGAAATCGAGAGCAAATAAAGAGAAGGGTTATATCTTTTGTCAAACATTTATCCTTCTTTTTTTTTCCAAATTGCTAATGTGAGCTGAATGAGTCTTTGCGGCGGTAATAAATTCCCTTGATTTGTCAATTTGGGTTTCAACCCAAACAAACTCGTTCCATCTGTCCATCGAAAAAATGTCTTCAAACATTCAAGGAAACATGTTAGTCAATCGTCCAGTTGGTTCTTTGAAACCTACCGCCTATACTTGAAGCAGTCATCCGAGCTGTCCAGTCATTATCTCAGAATCTCTGTGTTCTGAGCACGAACCACTCTGCAACACGGCCCAATGGATTGTTGGACTATGCTCAATAATGATTTGTTGTTTCGAGCAAAGTTATGTTCCCATTTCAAAGAGTGGTGGCGCCAGGAATTCCTCAACCGAGGAGCCAGCTTCTCTGACGGTGAGTTCAGAGCTAAATCCACGATTTTGTTGCTCACCTCAGTCCTGCACCAACAACTACGGATAATTTTTCTGTCTGTAGTTTGGCGATGTTTTCTTGTTTTTTCAGAACATTCATCATTTCGCCGTAACAGATCTGGTCATGTTGCAATTGTGGTTGGAACCAGTTCTCCCGGAGGGGGATTATGTTAGCCGAGAAGGGACAAAATAATGTCAATTCACACTCGGCGATATATCTGTACATAATTATACTCTCCAGTAACTGACCCAGAGCTCCCCGACGAAATCCACAACATTTACACGTGGGCCCGTGATAGGAAACATCGCGTGTGGCGCTCACCGACAAGATTGGCTGATTGGATGATAGCGCGAATATTTTTATCAACATGTCAATATTTTTTTCGACATGTCAACCCTTTTTGTAGTGTTTTTTTAGTTGCAATCTCAGAAGGCTCATTATTTACTCAGTTCCCTCACGATCCCTATATACGCCTGGGAAGCATCGGGCAATTGATATAACATACTACGCCCAGAACCACAACGGAAAAGTTACATTAGTTCGGGAATGGGCTATTCCGATCTCTGGAGCTGTGTGCTAGAAAATTCCTGAATTCCATTCTATCGACGAATATTGAAATTAGTGTATAATTGATTATAATATAGCAATGCATCATTCATAAACCTGGGTCACGACCCACCCATATCATTCACTCTACGTACTATGAGTGGAGGGCTTTTTACCCCATATCTCCTTCGGAACGCTTGGCGAAATATTAAAACACATGACAAAATATTGGAACGATTGGCGAAATATTGGAACACTTGGTGAGACATTGAAATACTAATTTTTCGACATGCCAGTATTTCTTTCGACCGGACAATATATCTCCCGACATGCCAATATTGGTTTAGACATGCCAATATTTCTTCGACATGCTAATATCCTTATTGACATGTCAATATTTTTGTCGACATGTTGCTACCTCAGGAGGTTCCGTTTTGACTCAGTTTCCACACAGATCCCTATATATACCGGGCTAGGATCGTGCAATTGAGTTAACGTACTATACGCCCAGAACCACAACGGAAAAGCTACATTAGTTCGGGACTGAGCTATTCCGATCTTCGAAACCGTGTGCTAGAAAATTCTTGAATTCCATTTTATCAACGAATACTAAATTCAATGTTTTGACCATTGTATTATAATATAGTATTGCATCATTTACCAGCTCTGGGCCCAGCCCACCCATATCGTTCACTTTTTGTACTATGAATACAGGGTTTTCTGACCATATATCCCCTTTATTTATTGACTTGTAGAGTCAATTCAGTCACTTTTGTAAGTGCATCGCTAGCATCCATTCGAACTATCACACTGCTCTTATAAGAATACTTCTGTGGTCAAATCATATATAAGACACATCATCGGAACATTCGGACTAACCGGAATGTGTTCTTACCCATTATCACTACTGGGAATACGCAGCTGGCAGATCCTCCACTCTGGGTGCCTTCGCAAGTACAGGTCACTGTCGTTCGGCCAGCTGGGAATGGGCCCGTCAGGTCACACGTAGCCAAACTGAAAATATTACCGTCCCGGCGACAGAACAGATTCGGGAGTGATACTGCAGTTGAGGTGGCTTCACGAATTTCAGCTGGGCATGGACCGACGATCGTGATAATAGGATCATCTGAAAGACCATCGATATATATTTGTAATGGTGAAATACCATGATTTGACTGACTCTATAATCTGTTCAATCTTTACCAATTGTATAGTTTGTGATGTGTGTTGGACCAGTAACTGTAACACATGAAACCAACTGAGTACAAAGTGGTGCAAAGTGCAAACCATATTGTAGCCGTGGGGTAGGTTGTTCTGTCTGGACTCAGTCCTTGGATATTGGGTCCACCAATACATTAATTGAATGTGGAATCACTAATATCACTCAGTTTCTGCACTATGCTTGCAAATATTCATCATTTATCACCTACAGCTTTTACCACGTCAAAGTCAATTTAGTCACTCTTCAAAACTCCTTGAAACACCACACCACTTTTGTAAGAGTAGGCTTACTCCTATAATCAAATCATATATGTGGAGCGTGTACCTAACCGAGTTGGTTAAAGCCTCGTTCTAGTAATCCAAAGGTTATCGGTTTCAGTCCGCGTTGCACCCATGAGCCAGGTGATTTATCACGAATGCTCACAATGAGGGGGGAGGTGATTTATATGTTGCCGTCTGCGTGTAATGACCCTCTCCTCTACATTGAGGTCACGCTTCAAAGTTATTGCCTGGCGATGGTTCCCAGCTGATTAGAGTGATGTATCCAGGTATGCATCATTGCCTTGTATGTGATTGGTAGCCGTGTTCGGCAAGTGAATCATGAAAAATATATATATAGTGGAAATCCATCATCAGAACATTCGAAATAACTGGAACGTGCTCTCACCGACGGTCACTTGGAAATCGCAGCTGGCGGACTGTCCACTCTGGTTGTCTACACATGTACATGTCACTGTCGTTGCACCGGCTTGGAAAACGAGGCCAAACCAAACACTTGTCCGTTCAGGCAACATAACAGATTCGGGATTACCGGGTTGGGTCCAACACTGTCGGCCGGGCATGGATCGATCGTAACGATCCTGGTATGCACCCTTGTCGGCTTGTATATGGGATCAGTACTCGAGTGCAAGTACCCTTAAAACAAAATATATATAGTCAAAATCATCTATCTAACTCGAATGTGTTCTTACCGACCCTTACTCGGAATTGGCAGCTGGCGGACAGTACACCCTGGGTGCAGGTACATGTCACTGTAGCTCCGCCAGGTGGGAAATCGTTCGGCTGGTTGATACACGAGGCCAAACCAAACACTTGTCCGTTCAGGCGACAGAACATATTCGGGATTACCGGGTTGGGTCCAACACTATCGGCCGGGCATGGATCGATAGTAACGATATCACCTGGAGGACCATTGATATCCAACGTCTGCTGGAAGAGGCGACCTGGACTGTCTATGTAAGTGGCGCTGTCAAATAAATGAAGAAATAAGAACATGATGTAATATTTTCCGTTCATACATTAATTTGCTGAGTTTCCCAACAGCCGAGTGTTGGTGAATACACGATTGTGTGTCCAATTATCAGATTGTGTTCCTTGGTTTTCACAAAGTTATGTCTCTATGCCTTCTACACATTGCGTCCAATCTGCTAACTCATGGTGTTTTCTTCGCAAGACATTTCCTATCGAAATTTCGTTTGTGGATGAGTTTGTGTAAATGCCAGCCAGAAACTCGGTATATTATTATATAGTTACGCTCGGTATTACTTTTTTATTTTCCAACAAAGTACATACGCCATGCACTTCACTTTCATATTCCACTCAATTGAACTGATTACATTAATTTCATAGTCAGATAGTGAGACATTATTGTGGAAAATTGAGGTAAAACTGTATAACAACAACAACATAGTGCAATCTGTTTTGATGAAGGAAATATCCTGCAAACGTCATGTTTCATTCCATTATTTCGACAATGAAAGAAAGCCACCCTATGCACAGAATCAGGTTGTGCTGTTCTCGATTCCATCGAAACATACTGTGCTCACTATTGTCATATTCCGCCTGACTGATGTAGCTCCGATGTTGGACGAAATGCGCATGAGTGCATCGTCTTATCAAGACATCAATTGCTGGGAATTGAGGATTTTTTGAAAAACTTCATATCAGCTATCAGTCTTCGCCATTTCCTGCCAACGCCAAGGGCTCATTATATCCCCACTTCCGGTATATTATGGGTTTGCCTTCGTCGTCTCCGTCTCCGCCGCCGCCGGAAGATTTCCTTGTAAGCGCAATAACTCTCCAACGCAATGTCCGATCAATTCAAAAGTTGGCACTCATGTTCGCACCAGATGAATCTTGGATGGGTTCGAAAGTGGTCACTGTTGCATGACTGCTGCCCTTTATTTCACTCGTTTTATGCAAAAATATCAAGTTCGTCCGATCGACACGAAACTTGGTGGATGTGGACTACAGTTGGTCCCGAAAAACATGGCGGTAATTTCGAGGTCACCGGAGGTCAAATTTGCGTGATATGTTCAGCCTCGTTGGATTCAAACGAAACCTGGTAGATATGGACTACATTCGGTCCCCAAAAATATGGCGGTGATTTCGAGGTCACCGGAGGTCAAATTTGCGTGATATTCTCAGCTTTGTTGGATTCAAACGAAACCTGGTGGATAGGGACTACATTAAATCCCGAAAAACATGGCAATATTTAAGAGGTCAACGGAGGTCAAATTTGCATATTTTTTCAACTTCGTTGGATCCGAACGAAACTTGGTGGATGTGGTCTACAGTCAGTCCCAGAAAACATGGCAATAATTTCAAGGTCATCGGAGGCCAAATTTGAATAATTTGTTGTGACTTCAACCTTAAAGGAGGTGCCGAAACCTTGAATTAGCGGCCTCGAGTACATCACAGGAGAGTGGGGTTATAAACGTTGGCGGTTTAACCGCCGATGAGAGACCTTCTTCCCTTACGATATAGCAATTATATCACTTGAATTTGTTCGATGTGCAACCACTCGCCCCCACCCCACCCCACTCACTCACTCACTCACTCACTCACTCATGGGAGCACATGCCAGGCACCCAGTCTCATCCACCCGCTGGTTCCAGTCACCCAACCTCCTCCGAGAAAGCGACAGGGCCTGAATCTGACCCCTCCCGCTTCCCCGAGTCTCTGAGGTACCCGCACAGCTGCGCCTCCCAAGAGCTACATGGCTAGCGACATTGGACCCACCGTTCCGTTATGACAGGGTGCGATGGACGGGATCGCCCGCCCGTGCAGTTCCAAGAAAAAAATCGAACCTCAAACTGGGCAAAAGCACTATTTTTCGTCTAATGGACAATTGAATAGTACTTTATTATCCGTCCTCCACTCAGATTGCCTGTGGTCAGCACCATTTCCTCGCCCTAACGAGAGCAGGAGAAATATTTTCGTGTGGCTACAACGAGTTAGGCCAGCTTGGCAATGGGTCCACCGTTAACTCCCCGCAGGCAGTCTGTATTTCGGAAAAAGTGGCCAGGTACGTAAAGACTCGGATAAATTAGTATTGAAATTAATCTCAGTCGAAATTTGTTCAGAAAGTAGATGCAGATAGAGCGTTTTCGACATTATTGGGACCGTGATTTCTATCATTTGAGATTTCAATATTATTTTCCATAGACTTGTACATACCTGCCGCCTACCCAGCCTCTTACACACACAGGCTGGCCGACTCACTCACTCACTACTTCTCTTTCCCATATCACAAAACAAACCGTTCTCCTGATGACCAAACCCAGCAACCCTCACGAGTCGACTCTCGTGTGTCGTTTGGTGCGGGATGCCAGCTCTCCCGTTCTGGCCGTTCGATCAGTCATATCTCCAGATCTGCAGCTATGACATACTGTTAGGAATAAAAACAAAACTGAATCTAATACAATGATTCTCTCGAGCGGGGAAATTATGCCAAAAGTAGGCCTACACGAACAAGGTGGGGGTCCCAAGACCTCCGTTTCAAACCGACCACCAGGTAAGCGGTGGGTGAATGGGCTTCCAGCTACCTTGTACCAAAACTCGAGTGCTGAGATTCCGGAGGTGCGTGTTGTGTCCTTCCCTCGTGGTTTCAATTCAATCTTATGTCTGATTATATCCCCGCAACACGTTATTTATCCTGAAAATATCGAGTTCGTCCGATTCAAACGAAAGTGGACTATATTTGGTTTAAAAAAATATGACGGCCATTCCAAGGTCATCGGAGGTCAAATTTGCGTAGGACGGTTTACCCGCTCGCACTCGTCTACTTGTTTGTTTACTTTGTTATTTGTCTATATATATATTCATATTTTTCATGACAATTAGTTTTTCGCAGGTAGCTGCGACTCACTACAGTGACCTCTCAGCAGCTCTAAGTGATAAAGGTATCGTGTACGTGTGGGGGCTCTGTCGATACCAGGCAGTGACGTCACCAATGAAGACAGAGTTATCCTCTCTGGACGATGCATTCGTCTGTTACTCATCACCCGCAGTGTCGTGGAGACCACTGCCGATAGTCACAGGTAGGTAGGGCAGAAATCTACTTTTGGAAGTGGGAAAACCCTGTTGAAATTCAGATAATGATAATAATAATAATGAGGACTTGATAGAGCGCCTAATGAAAAAGCCTCGAAGCGCTTTAACATACCTAAAAACAAAAACAAGGACAAACGAAAAGAAAATGAAATAAACAAGACAGAACAGAGGTGACAGCACACAACAGGAGGAAACAAAGTAGTCAAGCAGACAGGAAATGATGTGTGAAGAGATCAGTTTTGAGACGAGACTTGAAAGAAGCCACAGACGGTGTCGAGCGGATAGAGCTTGGGAGAGCATTCCACAAATGGGGAGCAGCAGAAGCGAACGAGCGATCGCCATAGAACTTAGTAGAAAGGCGAAACGTGATCTCGAGACATTGCTCAGGTGCTGACATAAGAGCTCTGGTAGGAACACGCAGCTGAACCAGCTCTGAGATGAAATCAGGAGCCATGCAGTAGATCACCTTATGAGTGAGAAGAATGATTTTAAAAGTGATCATCCGTCTAATAGGGAGCCAGTGGAGCTGGTAGATCAAAGGAGTGATATGCTCATGACGAGGAACACAGATGAATGTGACTATCTAAGTAGTGCGCCACCATAGGTTGGCGCGGACAGACCGAATGCCTGTGGTTTAGGCAGAGAAATTGATGGAAAAAATTATGCGTAAGATGTTACCTTGGTGCAAATCCAGAGGCAAGATGTTCAGATCGAGAATAGATTCAATAAAGGTACATCACTGGTCAAAGTCAAAGCTACATGCACGCTACTGCGGAGTATCCTACAGTATCAGTGTATGGTATTGGTATATACTGTCACCAATAATGTAGGTATGCAACTATCACCTATATTATTCAAAGTTCCATTACACGTAATATGATTATTGCAAGAACCGGAAGCGTCCGCACATTTTCACTGCAAGTTCGAAACCCACCCTCAGCGCAAATATATCAACTTCATAAATCGGATGAACGTTCGCAAGTGCATTACAGTTACACCGTGGATGTAGCAGAGTGTTCCAGTAACGTGCGCAACTGCTGCTTCTGAGTAGAACAGAATTCAAGATTGCTTTCTTATCATGAATGTAAGCCTACGAAAATGTTCTTTCGTTCTCAGCAAAAAGCCAACCACACGGCTACAAAGATGAGGTCCTGCTGTGCCTCAAGAATAGTCTTAGTGAGGATGAGGTGAGTGTCGATATGGATCTGTATTGTTTCAGGGCATGTTCTGCGATTAATTTCATTCTTGACACATCCCCCACTAGGCCAACAGACGCCTTCAGCGTTGCTCACCCGACGACCAGTGATAATTAGCCTTTTGCATTTGACGAAGTTTCTAACACGTCAATTTTGCATCGACTCCGTCCTGTGCAGATCTCACTCCTCTCTGGCGTCATAAAATATTGCGTAATGATTCATCATCAATACCTTATCGACTGTAAAGAAGAATCATGTTCAGCACTTCCATTGATGATAATTCAGGAACACGGTTACTGATCGCACCCAGTTCACGCGCTGAGTGTTCCCTGAGGGGCAGAAAAGCCAGAGGAAATACATTACAGAGGGGAATGGTACGGTGTGGTGATTACACCTATTTAGTGGAACGTCGTAGCCTAAACTGGAGAATGCTGGCCTCACTGGCTAGAGCGTTGGGCCAGTAATCCAGAGATTATCGGTTCAAGTCTCTAAAGAAGGTGCTTATCCCAATTGCTTACAATTTGAAAGGGGGAGGTGAATCGTATGTTGCTGTCTGCACCAATGAGGTCACGCTACATAGACATTGCCTTGGTCCGTGTCCTGGCGGATGTTTGCAGCTGACAAGCGTGCTGTATGCGCCCTTCGTTGCCCGTTGGCCTTGTATCGGATTGGTAACCATGTCTGGCAAATAAACCATACCAAAACAGTGAGGACTAGGTAGTCAGGCCAATGTCCATTCTTTTTATTACTTTGCAGGATATGAAGGATGTGACGTTTATTGTTGAGAACAAGAAGATCATGGCGCATAAGACTATCCTGGTGATAAGGTCGGTTCCCAAGCAAACACAACACGTTTCCGTAATATTCCCTGAACAATTTCGAATGTTTCTGGAAAATATCTCTATATGTTGAGTAACGTAGGCATAAATGCTACGAAAACATTTTCATTCTATCTTGGAAAAGTTTCTGGGAAATTGTGTCAGAAACTCCTCTATTCTATGTCAAATTTGAGCGGAAACAAAACAATAATATAACTTACTTCGACATCACCGACATAACTTTTTGGCGCAAGTCAAGACGAAATATTCTAAAACGTTTTCGAAACGTTCCGTCAGAATGTTCTGTGAAACGTTGTGGAAACATTTTCCTCCCATTATATAACTCAGAAGACCAATTCTGGAACATTCGGCGAAACATGTTAGATTTGTTCCAACATGTGTTGCGTTTGTGAGGTTGATGGTTTCACCTATCTAGCTAAATAACATACTCAACAGCTCAACTGACCCTGCTTCTTAGCTAGCCTAACTGTCTCGGAAGCAAAGTCCTATCAAATTGTTTTTTGTGGGAGGGATTTGGTGATCTCTTTTCATGCCGCTAATCGCAAAAGTCATTCAGGTTGAGTTTTCGTAGTTTGGAGATACACAAACCTATGTCATTTTGTGAAGTATTCATGCTCACTGAAAATATCGTTGACTAACTCCAGCTTTGCACTAGGATGTAAATGCGGTGGACCACCGACTCCACCACACATCATTCGTGCGCTCGTGAGTTTTTCAAACCTAATGAGTATCTCAGTTCAAATTCAGAATATATACATGCAATTGCTCTATCATCAAAATAGTGGAAATTCTAGTCGTAGGGTGCGAAGGCACCGCTACCACTGCGGACCCCTCATATGATAATGATAATAATAATAAAGGTCTTTTTTCGTCAATTTTCGGTCTCCCACTGATTGCTCAAATGTGGGGATATTCCATGTTGGCTGTTTACCCGTCAACAGTTGTCTTGTTTGTAGGGGTGATTATTGAGATAGCTCCAACGCAGAAAGTTGGTCATGTTTAACAGGGTATATCGGCATCATCGTATCAAAAGTACAATCAGTGGTGGGGCGCGATATATTTTCAAATGTCCCATGCTTAGGCATGACTGTAACCAGATGACGACGAATAACATTGATTAGTCTATTTTTACTACGGTGAATCAACAGTTTCGACGCATCCAGCTGAATTTTTGTCAAACGTTTGCCCACTACCGAAACGTTCGAACGTCAGGCTTGAAAATAGGTTAGAAAATAGATACCATGAACATATTGCATTATACTCACTTCTATTTACTACTTCAGGAGCGAATACTTCCGCAAGATGTTCAAGAATGAATGGGCAGAGACGAAAAAGGAGTAAGACTTATTGTTTGACTATTGTGTGTATTGAATACCATGTTACTATGCAGGCCCCAAATACGATAACATGGGGCTACTATTACCAATGTCTGTAATGTCAGAAATCATTCCATAATCCCCAAAACGAATAATATGGATATTTCAACATGCATCAGTTATCTTTCTCTCCGATAAGTACACTCCGCTGGCAACTATCTACGATGTGTGTGTGACAGGTGGAGAAATGTACAGTGCATGTATTATCCATGAGTCTAAGAGAATCATTGGATACAAATGGGCATGGGGTTTGAGTGGCTCCTATACCTACAGAATAGATTGGATGACCATGTAAGGTGGTCAGTATTATCATGGACCAATGACACATGTGGGGTGATCTGGAATTTAGACTTAACAACTATCTAGGGCTGATGGGGGCATGTGAGGGGTCATCTTGACAATTTGTTGGAATAGTTGAGCGACTCCTACACAGAGTAGAAAAGTTGATCTTGGAATGTGGTAATAGAATTATTCACGTGATCCCAGGCCCAGCCATCGATGTTGTAGGATATCGAATACAGCACATCGTCACCGTAATAGGTCAACGCGATGCAATTCATTGTGGGATGATTTATTTTGCAAACGGGTCCGTCTATTTTTTACCCGATTTGTTGCATCATCATGAACATAACTGTGGTGTGAGACGAGAGAATATTCTATTAGCATATTTCTTCAAACTTTTATCATCTAGAAAATTATGATATGTTGATTCAAGATCAGTTCCGATACAGATCGGAATCAATTTGCTGCTATGTCATGCCAACAGCAGCCGCTGAATCACCGATTTTGAACTGATTGCCTCTTCTTTTCTTCTCCAGCTTCTCCCACTCAAGGTTGTGGGGTTGCGGTTGCACGAACAATCCCAAGAACACCTGCCATAGACATCGTCCTCGTACTCGTTGATTATCTCAACGTTTCTCCCAGCCTCAGTCCCGTCAACGCCTTTCCTGTCTTCCGTCTCCCATCGCTCGTCTGCCCACATTCTCGTCTTCACGGCACCTCACATGAACATACCCCCTTAGCGTCGCCTGCATTTTCTGTTCAGCTGTTCCACACCCAGACTCTTTCGTAACTCTTCATCCCTCACTTCATCCTTCCTTGTCAGGCCCAGCATCCATCTATTCATTTTCATATCGGCCTCATCCAGCTTCGATTGCTGGTTCTTAGCCAGGGTTTGTTTCCTGCCATCAAGCATCGCTGGCTGGACCACTAAACTCTCTGGATCTTCCCTCTGACCATGTTTGGCACTTTATTGCTTGTGATCGTCTATTGTCCACACCGTCCCCACTCTCAATAGTGCTTACAAGGTACTTGAACTTCGCAACTGTTGGTATACTGTTCGTGCCAATTCTCAGTTTCGTCTCGGCATTCCCGTGGCAGCACATATACTCCGTCTCCTTGACTTCTTTCTTGGAACTTTCATTCATTTCTCCGCAAGAGCTGTACACCAAGAGCTGTTTGTTGCATCTTCGGAACAGAGAATCACATCATCCGCGAACATCATTTGCCATGATGCACTCTTCCTCACCTCCTCTGTCAGTACGTCCATTACTCAGAGCTGATCCCTGGTGGAGGCCCTCTTCTACGGCGAATGGTTCAGAGGTCCCGGATGTGCACCTTACTAGAGTTTGGCTGTCTCTAAACATATTCCGTACAAATATATACTCGGTCGTAGGCCTTCTCCGCGTCGATGAACAGTGGACGTTCTTCAATTTTGACCCTCTCTGTATTTTTCCAGTAGCTGCCTCAGTGCGAATATAGCATCAGTATAGTCCCATGCCTTCCATAAAGCCGAACTGTTCCTGACTAACAGTGACTTCCTCCCGCATTCTGTTCACCAGTACCCTCTCAAAGAGTTTCATGCCAACATATTTAAGTCCGACTTCGTATTGCATTCATAGTATAATGTAATATACTTTAGTTTCAAAAGATCGAGTGACCACTATCAATCACCCTAATATTCACAGAGAAATCTCCATAAAGGACTTCACCTACGATGGCTTCACCACATTCATCGAGTATGTGTACACAGGAACACTGACTGACAACCTTAAGTTTGAGGTTCTTGTAGGTAAGTACCACATGATTAGACCAAGAATTAGGCGTCGGTGCATGACTGCTGTCATATATTCTACAAGTTCCGTGCGTAATCATCAACTTCGTTCGATTTATACGGAACTTTGTGGGTATGAACTATATATAGTTGGTCCTCAGCCAAAGGAAGGCAAGTTTGTCTAACCTTCATGGCACGAGATTCAGTCATAGTGGACTAGTTGTGTTACTGTTACAGTAGCGTTACCTTAGATGGCCTTGGGCATGCTGGAACTTGTCTGAAAAGACTAGGGTGCACCTATCCCATAGCGGACATGGGCAGTCTGCAATAGCTGTCAACGCTTACTCTTCAACTATGTCTCATGGTCAAACAAACACACACACACACACTTTCTTCACCGTACTTCCGAGGACTCCATCTTTTTTTTTTTTTTACTTTTTCGAAAAAATTGAATAATTTTGTTAGAATGAGGTGCGGAGACTCCAAACTTGGAAAAGAATGTGATGTAAACGCACAATCAGACACATATACACGTCCACGGACTCCTGATGCCTCTGGTATAGAATTGCCCCGAGAACGAATTGTTATAAGTGTTACATCATCTTCTCCAGATCTGCTACAAATCGCAGATTGCTACCAGGAAGAGAAATTCAAGACCATGTGTGAGGAGACACTCCGGGACCAGATACAAGTGGATAACTGTGCCTATCTGTATGTGATCGCAAAGAAGTTCCAGGCGAAGGTAACGTGGGGCTATGTCAATGTTCTCGAGGTTCTATGTACCCGGGGTTCGATGAAGCCGGGGTTCGAAGTTCCCTGCTTTTGTTTTATTTCAATGATTCATGAATTGTACGAAGTTCGCTGTTTCCGAGGTTTCATGTTCCCGGGGTTCGATGTCTCCAGGGTTCGACAGAGATACCTCTCAGTTATCGGAGCGTCTGCAAGTACGTGAATTTATTTATGGACTAGTCTCATAAACCATTTTAATCATGCATTCCAAACAGTTTGGAGAGTCAATACTGTTAGACATAGGTATCAGTTACCGTTCATGTCACAATAATCGAGTACATATCAGATTATGGCGACGTCAACATTGTTGTAATGATCTCCTCCCTGTGGGAAGCTGGCAGAGCCAGTTATGTGCAACTAACGCAATCCATGATTGAGGGAAGACAGAAACTCCACTTTTCTGGGGGACATTTTTTACTGCACCGGGTATCGAACCACTGACCTCGTGAATACTAGTCTCAATCACACCCAATCTATGCAAGCTCAGTCATTGAGCCAAAACATACATTCATACCATGGGTAAGTAAAGGGAGCTTACAAACGCCTGTACATTGCGACTGTAGTTTGTGATGTCAACTGCCTGTTCACATGGACACGCATTCTTCTCACTATAATTTTGCATGAGTTGGATGTAGACATGTGGGCAAATTATCAGTTCACACCGCTAAGTAAGCATCTTACGCGTTTGTACCCATTTAACATGTCGATTGTGCCATTGGATTCCGGAATCTTCCTTCTCTCCCATTCAGGTTCTTGAAGTCGATTGTGTCAAGTTTGGCGCACACAATTTGACAGCCGTCATTGCTACTGACCACTTCAAAGAGATGTCAGACCCGACGATCATTCAGGAGTTTTTCGGGGGAGCCGCACAGTACGGCGCCTTCAAGTACTAAGGCAATATATGCGTTCTCTCAAAGGAATGTTGTTCAGCTTCGTCACCGAGTTGCAGTGACCGAATAGCATTTGTCTAAGACCTTGTTGATTTTTATTCTTAAATTTTTTCTCTTCAAATTTGCAGCAGTGGTGCTTTAAGTCTCGAATGTAGTCTCAATGTCTTCCCACTAATGGTGTGATTTTAGGAAGGCTAGGCTGAGGACAGCTTGCTTACAGTATAAAGTTTGTCACTAAACCAGCAATGACTAATTTCGTCACTAGCATTTTCTGAGGCTTCACTCTTTTTCACTATTCAATAAGTTTTTCTATTATTCTTTCGTATGTATATGGACGGTAGAGAGATCATGGAAGTCGTCCCACTGGTGAGAATGCTGCTGTCTGATCCAAACATTGTATCTGTGTGATTAGGATATCGGTGTTTCAATGCCAAAGATAAGAAATAAGAGATAAATCTTGTTATCATGTTTAACTATTCACATTTTGGAAGACGCCTATTCAAACACCTTAAATCATTCAAAGCTTTTTTTCACATTCTTCCACGTTGTTTTACTCTTCCTTTCCCGGTAGAATGAATCTGGGGGCGTGCATGTAACTCAGTGATCATGAAATTAGGTCTTAGAAAAGTTCTTAAATTGTTTTGTCAAAATAATGGCTATCCCAGCAAGAAATAGGTACTTTCCAAATGTAAGCAAATGTTCACAAGGAAATGTAACAATATTCATTCATACTACCCCTCTCACCTCCACCACAGAAGTGGTATGGAACGGGAGCCTATTCTGCCCCTTTCCAAATGATACCAGTTGTATGTCTGTGGGCGTTTAGTTGACAATGTAGGATACATACTAACCTATCCTGACGTCTAATTTTATTGTTAGGCCTATGTCGACGCATTATTTGCGTAGATAAAAGGTCAACCTGCCCGCAGCGAAAAGGAGACTTGGCAGGAGGTGAATCATTCTATACATTTATATTACATCCCAACTAACTTGACGACCATCGACGCTGAAACTGACAATGAATGATTCATATTTATCCGAAGTCAAACGAGGAGAGGTTTCCATTAAATTCATCAAAAGAGACGTAGTTCCTTGGCGATCGCTCTGCAGAAAGCGAGGCAAAATAATAAATTGAGCAGTGTTTTGAACTGATTGCTTGTTCACAAATAATCTACCCATAACACGGGTATACCGAGCAAGCGCATATCTCATCTCCAGCTCGCTGTACATGGAGCCATTAGGACATTATAAATCAGCACTTGGTACTGCTTTCAACTATATAGATTAGTATCGACCAGCTAGATGAGTAGGCCCCCTATTGTCAGTAGAATAGCTGTTGAACAGAACGTTAACAGAGCCTCTATTGATTTTAATGAATGCAAGGTTAATAGTGTTTCTCGCTTAGTATCATAATGGACTATATTAATATAACCATGAGAAGTGTCTTTATGAAGCAAATGTGATTGACCCATGCTGTAGGCCTGTTTACTTTAATGCCCCGATGATGTGTCGCCTTGTTGTATTCCCCGTCTTGTCACGTGGTGCTCACTATTACACACGGGTATCGTGGGACAGCCGGACTAAAATATGTGGTGGTCCAATGATTATTTATCCAGGGATCATAGGTCCGAGTCGCGTTGTAGGCTATACTTGAGCAAAGTGCTTTATCCCGACTGCTAACAGTGAGGGGAATGTGATTTGCCTTGGTCCGTGGCCTGGCAAGAGTTCGCAGCTGACAAGAGTGCTGTATCCAGGTATGCACCCTCGCCGGCGTATATGGGATCGGTACCCGTATTCGGCGAGAAAACCATAACAAAGTTTTTGTCAGTCCACTCCTCAGTGGTGTCGGCCCAGCTCTCCCTCGGTCTACCCTGCCTCTTCTTCCCTCGTACAGTGCCTTGGATAATCGTTGTTAAAATCCCGTCAGATATGTCAATACTCCATACCATCTCAACCAGTTAACTTCCTTCTCTTGACTTTATTCAGTGGGGGACATGTCGTTTGACTGTTCTGCAAATCTCCTCATTTGTGGTGTGGTCGGTGATAACGGTCTGTTAATTCTATAACACGGGACAACAATTGTTCAATAGGATGACATAGTTATAACTAGGTGTTATATCAAAATTATAGTATGTTGATACAGTGGCGTCACAAAGGGGGTGGGGGGCTGGGAGGGACAGCCGCCCCCCTCTACGCCATCGAGGGGGCGCAAAATGAAGGAAGGCTTGCACAAGATTTCCAGGTCAAACATTCA
>JAUOBX010614531.1:0-15830 GCA_032360705.1 Eupentacta quinquesemita | reverse complement strand
AACCCCCCCCCCCCCCCCCCCCCCCCCCCCCCCACTCCCTTCCGACCCCCACACGCACGCACCTGCACCCTCGCATGGATTCCTTTTGCCTTCGGCACGGAATCAACAAATGTACTTCATCGTATGACAAGGAATTTATCTAAAGAATCATCAGTGGCGTGTTCAATTCCATCTGACGACGACGATTCGCGGTTGAATAATAATCAATCTTATTTCAATATCATTAATCGGGCAAAGTTACTACTATGAGAATGCTTCGTGTGTTATTTAGTGGATACATTACGTCGAATTCTCCAGGATTGATCTTGCCGTCACTATTTTCGTCGAGGTTGAAAGCAGTCTGTAATAGCAATAGAGATGAGAGTGAAAGCATGAACAGCGATGTGTACACTATCAACGAGAGCCACGCCAACAACAACAATAACAACAACAATAATGATAATAAATAGGTTTTTCTCAATCCATAATAATTGATGATAATAATAATAATGATAACAATAATTATTATCCTTATTTTAGCAATATTACTAACGATGATTTTACCATTATCAATAATATTATCATTAATAATAATAACAATGATAATGATAATGATAATAATAATAATAATAATAATAATAATAATAATAATAATAATAATAATGATAATAATAATAATGATAATAGAAATAATAATCATCATAATCATCATACTAAAAATTATAAAAATGGTAATGAGAAAAAAATAAAAAAATAAAAAAAATAAAAAAATAATAATAATAATAATAATAATATTCGTTCATTTTTTGCCATGTTCATTTCCTGCTCTTCCATGACGATATGGAACATTAATATGTTATAATAGCAATGAACAGTAAACAAGGTACAATATTACAACAAGTCAGTTATTACAATACAGTTTGTTCAACTCATGATAGGGGAAAACGCTTTTCATGGAGATTTAGGAAATTATAAGGGTATTTCAGTAACTGCTTGTAGCCAAGGGAGATGTCATCTTTTGTAAACAAAAAGCAATTTCCGAGGGATACACTCTCCACAACTAGCCAGAAAGGTGAAACCTTGTAACAGTTCTGAAATAAGTGACTGTCCAATTGTCTCTTCATATGAATCGCAGAAAGAGGCAAGAGGAGCTATATACATGATGTATAGACGATGTTTGGCCGGGTCCCTATTATACTATGCAAAATGCGAGATTGAAAATAGTGTAGTTTTACATCTCCCACGATGCGTGTAAGAATATATTTGACCACTTTCTTTTACGAAAATAATAATACAACTTCTGCGAGGATGTACGTGGCAAAGTATGATTCTCAATGAGTTGAGAATATAGTCATTGAGAAATGTTTCCTTGAAAAAAACAATTCTCTCCAAGAATCGTTACTCAACATTAGTTACTCCTTCCTCATGAACTAGCTCATTTTGCCCAGGAATTTTGGAATAGCGGTCAATATTCCATTATACAACATGAAGGGGAAGGTTGCTAAATTATAAAATATAAATATAAATATCCCCCTGGAGAAATAAAAATTGGAGCATTGTCGATTCTAATGTAAAAGTAATTCCAAATAATCTCATTTCCCAACCAACTTATCGTATTTTCATTAAGTAAATATGGACCAAATGGAGGCAAATATCATTCACAAACGGATAACCAAAGTCAGGAATGTCATGGATATCAAAATTGCATTTAAAAAAGAATTGTTTACCAACCAACATCTCTCAAATGGTAATTCATATAGAAGAATCATCCATGCTCCATTCTGCTCTTGAAAGTTGTTCTCAATCCATAATAATGAATAATAAAAAATAATACTAAAAATTTCACCTCTGATGACCTTGGAACGACCTTCATATTTTCAGCACGAACTGTAGTCAACATCCACTAAGTTTCGTTCAAATCCGACAAAGTTTGAAAAATTGCATAAATTTCGAAATGGCCGTCATGTGTTTTGGCACCAAATTCACACCCATCAAGTTTCGTGTAAATCAAACGAACGTAATATTTTCGCATAAAACCTGCACAATAGAGGGCAGCAGTCGTGCTGCAACGCTCACTTTCGAATCCATTCGAGCTCTCACTAGGGAGGGCATGTATGACAAGTTTCGGATCAATCGGCGGCGGCTACACCCCCAAAACCATAATATCCCAAGACGCTTTACTCATCGCGGTATATGATAAATATACAAATAATAATAATGATAATACAAATAATTATAATTATAACCATAATTATCATCATCATTGATCTTATTATTCTGATAATAATACCAATGATGATATCATTATCATCAATAAAATTACAATTGATAATGATAACAATAATAATAACATTTTCCTCTCATGTTTGAAATGAATATATTATTCTAGACACACCATCTTTGTAACCTTGATGTAACAGGCCTGTAGCGAGTCTATTAAAACGGTATACAAACTATGAATGAATACAATAATAACACTAACCTTCCAAGGGGAATCCTCCGGCTCCGGTGCCTGTTATGAGATAATACATGGAAACATAAACACCAACTTGAGTTAAGCCCTCAGTTGAAATCTTGTATGTATTATAACAACTCTATGAACAATTGTCAGAAAAGTGTTGCTGACATGCATACTGGGAATCATTGAAGCCCGGTTTTTCTTCAGAGTGCTATTCAAGTCGCACTCTATCTGAATGCAGAAATCCCCCTATAGAAAATAGAGGGGAAATCGCTCCGAGCATTCTGTTCATCATTACTGTATATGAGAGTCCCTCTTTTCGCTTCCAAAATTCCTCTCATCATAACTCATAAGGCGGGAATTATTTCCAACACTGACGTACAGTATATTTGACTTGACATTTCCCTGAATATCGTATTTATCATGACACTGTGATGAATAGACAGTTTTTTCGAAAATTTCAAAAGTTATCGATTATACTGATATATATATATATATATATATTGATATATTGATATATATATATATAGCGGCCACTACTTACGCCCAATTCCATCTGCTTCTCGATCAGTCCGGATAGCGTCGAGGCAAAGTAATACCCCGCTATGTCATCATTGCTGTCCTGCTCGAATTTTCCGAGCTGCGGGGAAAAAATGTTCATCGAGATCATGTTTGTCGTGCTTGTCGTAAGGCATTGATTGGAATTTCCAGGGTAAGACGTTTACATGATATTTAGTTCACAGACCGTCTAATCCATTCATCTCCTCAGTCCCGTCTGAATTACAGTCACTAACTTTCGTATATGATCTACCTACTCCTCCATCGCATGCCTCACAGATATTCCAGAACCTGTATCGAACGGCTCCATTGACTACCGGTGAAAGAGCGTATACACTTTCAAGATACTCCTGCCCACTGGTGAGGCAGTGAATAGTCTCGCGTCTGCATATCTTACGGAATTACTCTCCTATTCAACGAGCACAAACATTCAGTCGAAAAATGGCGACTTCTACAGCCTGAACCTCGTCTAAAACGAAACTTTATGGTAAAAGTGCATCTGCGGTGGCAGAACCAACCGTTTGGAACAAATTACCATTTCGCTATGTACACCTCTTCAATTAATCGAGGTTTAAATTTTACTAGTATCTGTTGCTTCTCTATTCTTCTTGCGTGTATCGGCGCATCAAAACCTTAATATTTTGCGCCTCATAAATGTATATATTTCCATTTCTATCACTGTCCAGGGATTGCAGGAACCGGAGGACACGATTCAACTGCACAAGTTTACAAGGTAGTCGCCCCGATCATTTAGTCGTGATTAATCTGACATTGGGACCCTATTGTATATCAGATTAGCTCAGTCGGTAGAGCATTGGACTAGTGATCAGAAGGTTGCTGGTTCGATTCCCTGCTGGCTGGCTTCCCCGTTGCCTCGTCCCACCTCGGCGTTTTGGGGAGCCTTGTGGGGTGACTTGTAATTAGTAGCGTGCGCCGAATGTGGTAGCCCTATTGGGATGTCCCCCGGGGGACACGATGACGTGATACACAGTGTGTGTGCGTCAGGAGAGAACAGAAAGAAATGCGCCTTATTTAAAATGCGAGATTGACGAGTCACTAATGATCAGGGGTAATATCTGTAAAGCGCTTTGAGCATGTCATCGACGTTAAAAAAGCGCTATATGAGAACGAGATATTGTTATTAATATTGTCTTAGTACGGATGCGGCTCCTGTGTCGATGGAAAGTCAAACCCTGCAGAGGATTGGGCATCAGACGTCCCACATACCGCGCAGAAGCTATGCTGACTAGTCTATTGAGTCCCGGACGATCGAACATAACGTTCTGTCATGACGGTATGAATAAGCTAGTTCATGTTTTCGCAGTTCACAAATTATCAGGCATATAACTCGTACTCTTCGAATATTCCCCTGGTAAGAACCTTTTTTACAGCGATCCCTACAAACCCACAGTCCGATATTGCAATGCGAATGTGCCCAACAATGGGTCGGTGCAGAATAGCTCAAGATATGTGAGTGATTTTGTGATAGACTTTGAAAAGCTCCTGGCAATAACCTCTTTGATATGGCACCTAACTCGCGGGCACGGTTAACTGCCTCGGAAGATGCCTTCATGAAACTCAAACAGCAACCCTCAGTCAAGATTGCGAATCCTCCTGCAGCCAATTATCCACATTTCCTGAAGGATATAACCCTAACTTAGACCCTAACTGTGCTAACTGGGTGGGCCTCCTGTGATCGATATATGAATAAACATGATATGAGACGTGTTGTGATTGGACGCTTCATCTCATGGAGCAGATTCGATAGAGAACATAACTATGATTTAACAAAGTGCTAAGACTGAGCTATACAAGCTACTGACAACTGATTTATAACATCAAGAAGGCATAATGGCGGAGCTGTACTTCAGAGGCGCCCCTTTGCTTAGGCTTGAGCCAAGACTACTACCAATATTGTAATTTGGTCGATAGTTGGAATGAGAGACGAAATCCTTCCCGTATCATCGGCGTGATTCGGTCGGGAGGAGGGCACAACACTGGCATATGGCAGAACCTACTCCACTAATCAGAATATATAACCAGCGATCAACGGTTTACTTGACTGATAAACGATCGTACGAATGGAACAACTCACCATTTCGGGCTTGAGTTCGAACTTGAAGCCTTCAGAAAATTTCTGTAATGGTCAGGGTAGACAATCAACTGATTAGGGGGAGTGGATGTAGGCGTAAAGTGGATAACGAGTGTAATAGATGAAAATGTATTGGAAACATGGTAGCAGACATCATATATATATAATCATATATGAGACATTGCATGGGCCAAGAAATTTGAATTATATGGAGTTCGTACGTCAACGTCAGTAATCTTCTTGGTGGTTGGGGAATCTTTCGCCGTTTCTCTCGTCCGTTCATGTGGTGATGGGCCGAACAAGGTCATAGTTACAGCACGGTAACTGAACAATTTGTATGTCTGTGAATACGCGGTTACTCCCTGATCTCAGTCGATTCGCATTAGAAAAAATGGCAAAACTCTAGTGAAACCGTATGAATTCAGCGATGATTTCAATCAATGTTGTTTGTTGGTGTTGGTGGTGTTGGCATGTTCCTCTGAAATGAACACATCGTTCGTTATTGATCGCGGCATTTCATCAAATATGCAAGGCGTCGGAGACTTGCAGGCTTCATGCTCATGAAATAATTTGAAAATTCTGGTACTATTCCAATGGCCACAATCGGTCACGGAATTGAAAAGAGTAGACCAACTTGTTCGTGAAATGCCCAGGGTATGTGGAGAAATCATAGGCTACGGGCGCATTACAACCTTCCCCGGGTCGAGTTAAGTAGTCAGCTACAAGTACTCTCGTGGGCATGAACATGCATCTAGATATATACACAGTTCCAAATCTTGTGCAGAATCTTCCGGCTCCAGGTATTGCCTAGGACTAAGAATAGTGGAAATATAGCATGTTTGATATTGATTTGATTTCATTGGATGTGTATGGGCATTCAATTTATTGCATGAGAGATGCATGAGCGGATATATTCTGGAATTCTGGCAAGAAAGGCACCTACAATTAAGAGAAATATTCCAGAAAATGTCTGGAAAATGTTTGTGATAGGAAGAGGTCGAGACAATTGCCACAATGGGATATAAGGTATATAAATATGAGATCGAGTAGGGGGGATTTAGTCAAGGGCGACATACCAGGCATTTTGATAATGATCCTCTTATCATCCCATCTGATTTAGTGTGTTACCATTTAAAAAAAAATATAACGCACTTTTTTAGTTGGACTTTTCGTGATTTCTGTACTTAATGCTCGCATAAATACCAACTCTTGTTTCGATGGTACGTGCGTTTGAATTGCGCTGAGTCCGTTGCTCTTTACGCAGGCGGGTATTACGTAACCTGCATGGAAGAGTGTGAAGAGAAGAACACTTACCCCAAATTCTTCTTCATCGATGATACCGTCGTCGTTGGCATCGGTGAATTCTGCAGCCTTTATTTAATGATAAGTATTATAGTAATAGTAGGATTATTAATGATGAATATAGTGATAAGTAGAATAATAATAATGATAATGATAATGATAATGATAGTAATAATAATTATAATACTAATAATAATACTAATAATGATAATAATAATAATAATAATAACATGAATACTGGTAATAATAATAATAACTACTTTTGCTGAAAAACGAAATGAGATAGAAAGATTTTGCAGATTGCTGATGTCACCACTAACTGCTGCAGTTTTGCATCAACCGAAAAATATTGATATAATTTATTTGCTATAGAACTGATCTCCGGCATTGAAATGGGTTACGGTTACGATTTTTTTTCCTGATAGCGGCAAAGTGATGATAAAATCACCGTTTACTTGATGGCTCTATAATGTATGAAATCTGAAAAGTGCATATTACGGTAAGCGACACACAGTGTGTGTCACAGCCGGAAAGCCAAGAGGTTCAGAGATGCCTTGTGGATTAGGAGAAGCATTTAGATTCTCGCACAAAAACCCGCACACCGAATTTCAGATTGAGCGGTCCAGTCAGACTGGGCTTTGCTTGATTACATGCTAAAAATATAGAAAAGATCACTTTTTCACTATTTTGACAGAAATTTACCCCACATCTCCACAAGATTACATAGCGTTGCTCGATTACAAGGATTTATGTGAAATTACAAAATTTTCACAAATTGTTGACCTAAAAATGACCCCTCATCGCTACGGAGATGAATAGCGCTCCCAGTGTACGTCAGAAACCCACACACCAAATTTCAGCTCGATCAGTCCAGTCAGGCTGGACTTTGCTTGTTCACAAGGATTTAATCAAAATTCCACAATTTTCAAATTTGGACCGAAAATAACCACTCATCGATACAAAGGTGAATAGCGTTCCGTTATGTATCGTTGGGAACCCACACACCAAATTTCAGCTTCATACGTCCAGTGAGGCTGGATTTGCTTGATTACAAGCTATAAATACCCAAAATATCAACATTTCACATTTCCCCTATTTTCGACCGAAAATGACTCCTCATCGGTACAAAAATGGTTAGCGTTCTTTTATGTACTACCGGAAGCCCACACACCGAATATAAGCTTGATCGGTCCAGTCAGGCTGGATTTTGCTTGATTACAAGCTACAAATACCAATAATATCCAAATTTCACACTTTCGCCATTTTTCACTACAATTGACGCCAAATCGCTACAAAAAATGAGTATACGTACCGGTAGCTGTGCGCAACGTCAGAAAGCCTGGACACACACACATACCCACGCACACACGTACACACACACATCCATCCACCAACCCATTTCCTATGCTTACGGCAAGAAAAGAAATTCGCCTACTGATACTTACATCTATGGGACCATACTGTAGGCATGAAAAAGAAAGGGGAAAATCAAAATATGAATAAACATACATCCCAATTCCAAAGTAATCCCAAATAGGATTGTTGTTCTTCACATAGCAATATTTCACTGATTCCAAATTATGCTATATAATACATTATCTGTACAATATAGGCTAGACAGTTCCACTTCCTGGGATGACCCGTTAGTAGCTGAACGATGTAATTTATATTTATTCAACCCTATAGCGCCCATGTGGGATTAGCCAGGCGAGGCTTACGCACTACAATGGCCAGTGTCTCTCTTGAGGGCGCTCCTATAGCTGAACATTCAATAGGAGATGTCATGCCCCGGTGCCACCGTAACCACTCAGCGCAATTCTCGGGCAACCACTTCAGTGCCGAGCGTCGCGTGACACCGAGAAGAGGCCATTTAGCATATAATTATGATACATCGGGCGTATAGGGGTAATTATCGAGACAGAAATGTTCGGTCCGCCATAGTCACTGCTGCAATCACGCCCGATCAAGGAGTTCCTCTTGAATGGCCTATTATTCTCACAGCACTCACTAATGTGTTGATTATAGGTATTCCACGTAAACTGGTGAACAGACAGAGTTATTCTAGCGTTAATAAAATTGGTGAGCTTAGTTGGTAACTAGATCTACCTAATTTTATATATTTAATCATATCCTCGTCATTGTATCCATTCATCGGAAAATACCATTATTACAACGGTGAGTGGAGCTAACAAATTAACAAAGCACTAAATACACCCTGGCCTTCCCACGTTGCAGCCGAGTAATCAAAATATTAGGATAGAGGTATTACCTGTGTTCACATGTGAAACAATGAATATTACCAACGATTGGTGTATCTCTGACAAATCTCGCGGGGTTTCTGCCCCCTCACTGGCATATTCAGTACATAGTTTTGTAGAATACCGTATGAATGAACGACAAAGCAACTTGAAATAAAGATAATTATTTCGAACCGAGTAGTTAGTAGTATTGTGCTCACGAATAATTAGTAGATATACTGTTCAGATAATGTACAGTTGGAGAAACCAGCAGACAACGACACCAAAACAATATGTTCGTAAAATATTCCGTGAAAGTGACAGAAATATATATAATATAATTTTGTATATAGTGATGATGAGCTCCTTACTGTATTTTAAAGAGGTCAGAATATTTTACTGACAATGTGACTCTACAGTCCGGCATGCGGGAGTAACAGAAACGAATCGTCTTCAAAGACAAGGAAGACTCCTTGTTGCAATCCTGCAGACACAACTTTTAGGTCGCCGTTCATTGTCGTGGTTCCTTATATGTCACAGGTAGATTCCATTTCATTCATTTCATTTCATTCATTTTTTTTAAACTTTAATTTATCAACCAAAGTGAAAGGAAGTGGACTAGAAACCCGTGAGGGCTTGTCTAGGTAGATCGCACCCTCAATGATTCGTAACGATTAGGGGTTCACAACATTTTCAGTTATCTGACAAGTTATTCCGAATATGAGTTGACATGTATACCTGAGGCTTTTATTGCGAGTATCTCATCTTAGTAGTACGGATATCACCAGCGTGTCTGGTGTTGTAATGCATCTAGGTGTATCACATATATCAACTGTATCGCAACAGAATTCGACGTCAGATTATCATGTTGTACAGAATTGTCAGAGTGTTCGCTTGTTCTTGTGGTCAGGTTGATAGGGTGACATAATTGTGAAGCACATTGAGTTGCCTATGCTATCGATATGGAATGTGCCATGACATTCACAGACACTCTATCATCTATCATCCCCATCGACATATAAATAACAGGTTTTGATGGAATTTTCACTTTTAGATAGATTCGATTTTCACCAGATAGCACTTTCTAAAAGCTGGATTTTCTCACTCGGGAGGGATAATGTGATTACAACCTTTTTTTCCCTATAGTGGTTCCTAATATACACCTTCCTAAAACATTCAACAATTGGGCAATAATGGAAATGTTCTTGGAGAAGCAGTATGCCGAGAACTATCCTACAGTATATACGATCATAAAATACAATTTTATCGGAACCTGATTTCCAAGTGGTTCTCACCGTCGTGTTCGAATTATTCACCAATCGACCAATGATGAGAAAGTTCTTTCAAAATACGGCCTGCCAAATATTATACTCAAGTATATACGATTGTGTTACTTACCTTCGCAGCAGTTGCGACAGCCACGAACATCATGAGTATGAAGAATTTGTCCATCTTGATTTAGTTCTTGCTGCAGCTTCTCCGCGGTAATCTGAATGATGCACGAGGCTGGATTCAGTTCAGTTTTATACATTGTTCCCCGTGATTGTCCTTTGAAGATACCCAAACCTGCAACTTTACTGTAGTTTGATCAGCCAATCAGATTAGGCCACGTCCACACGGTCTCAGAACGGTCACTGAGCCTGCGCATTACCCATCCGGGTGGAGGAACCGCCCATGTGGGCGATGTCTGGATGAGTCTTCAGTTTAATTCCAGCGTTGCATCAAAGCTGATGATAAAAATACTGCTGGTACTAGCACCTGATCCACCTAAAGCCTCTGTCGAGGCCATCGGCGTTTGCCCATAGCTTTATATCAAACGCCGTCTTCAAATATACGGGCGCCCTCTATTGTCATGCCCTCTGTCCAGCTGTCCGTCCGCCCGAAGGACAGATCAGATATACATAGAGGGCGTACTGTGTCAGTCTCTGTGTGTCTGTGTTGACGGCAGGGCCTCCGGGGTGGAATTCGACGGAAACGTCTTGACAAGGGCTGATCTATCTATAGATATATTACAACCAACGTTACGGATCGTATTTCGCCGCGGAGTGTAGGCTATCGGAATTATGTCAGTGACCCCACGCTTTGGAAAAAAAGAAATCCACTGCAGCGACCAGTCGTTAAAATGCTCGTAAACCGTACAGTTGAATGACGTCATCGAATCTGATTCGTCATTTTGTTCACGTAATTCACATCCCATCGATCGATATTGTTCGGTATCGAATACGGTGTATCGTTACTATGATGACTCAATGTAAATTCCGTCCCGATATACCGTGGAACGATTGTTCTTGGGAAGGACCCGCTCATTATAACAGAAGCGTCGATTATTCGAAGGGGTTTTGTTGAGACGATCCCACATCTTTATTCAACGCCGTCCAGGCGACCCATGAAACGCACGATGACTACTTTATTGCATACATACAAAAAATACCAAAAGAAAATATCAAAATCCAGCCTGATCGGTCCAAGCAATCTGGACTAATCGTGTTAACAAGATGTCAAACTCCAGATGACCTCTGACCTGACCCCAAAACAATAAGAATCATGTACTCACTTATTACGGGGAACACACATACTAAGTGAGAGCTTGATCCATCCAAGTGGGGTTGAGTTATCGTGTTAACAAGCCAGGCGTTGCATACACACACACACACATACACACCTACACAAATATCATAACTGCCAAGAATCCCAAGACTTCGTCAAGAAATACGAAAATGGGGATCAGAGAAAGACACATACCAAGTATGACCTTGATCCATTCAAATGGGGTCGAGTTATCGTGTTGACAAGCCAAGTTTGCCAAATATCGACTTAATAAGAGGAAACGCCTGAAATAACCCCCAGTCTACACCGAAAACGCTAGGGTTCTTGTCTCCTCTTTAACGGAACAACCAACCAAATTTCACCCTGATTGAATCAAGCGATCTGGACTCATGCTGTCAACAAGGTGTTCAGACCTGAAGTCAGATGACCTCTGATCTGACCCGAAAGCGATAGGAATCCGAAGCCAAATTTGGCCTCAATATCGAATACATTTTTCACGGTTGTCTTAATTCGCTCCCAAAAATGACCCCGGTCCACAGCAAAAACATTAGGGTTCTTGTACTCCCCATAACAAAGCTCCATACCGAATTCCAGTCCGATCAGACCGATCCTCTTGGGCTTAGGGTAGTTGTAGAAAGATTACCGTGTTGTCTAAATTGTTAATTAATGACGATGTCATTGAATTGCGACTTTCCCAAGCATGTTAGTGACTGGTCTACCTACTACTAGCTTCGCAGTATGTCTCAGTGCTCCCCCTATAGAGCAACCTTCGCTGGAGCGTCCTCCTGGAGCCTTGCAACGTGATCAAAGAATCTCAATCACCCATGTGCGACGATGGGTGTCCGATGTACATAGTCGGACTCGTTACAAAGTGTTTTTGGCCCATCTAATGTTGTCTTTGTTTGTTTGCCAGCATGTCCTCGTGTTTACCATCCTGCTCCCCGGGACGCAGTTAACGCTGGTCCCCTCTCGGTGTCGTCCCCTGCTTTAGCAGCCTTTTTATTAGCGTAGGCTGCATCCCCATTCCCCGTTTTCAGTAGGTTTCGCCATTCGCCTTGGCAAGGTGGCCCTGGTTTGGAGCGGTACTCCCTGTCCTCCCGCTGCCGTTCGGCCAGAGTCTGGTTAGCCCCACCCTACTGGGGCGCTACAATACGACCACAATCATGTGTATTTGCTATTGTACTGCGAGTCGCTCGGTGAATGCCAAGTCAGTCAATGCGTTTAAGATGGGATCAAACGATGAATATGTGTTCTTAATGTATTAAACATGAACACCCCAATTGTTCAAATGATCCACAAAAAGACATTTTCATGCTCTGATGTTTTTTTCTATCCATCGAGAAAGAGTCTCAATGGTGCAAGTTGTTGGGGGTGGAAACAAAACTGTTCTGAAATCCGCCACGAGAAACAAAATGCCCTCTAGAGGTGAAATTATGAAGGAGAATCAATTTCCTTCATTATGAAGTGGCAGTTAATGAATATTTCCCGGGAAAAAGTGAGATACAGTTGGATAACCGACTGCATGTACCACCTTCCCGAAATATGACAGAAATTTAGACGCCTAGAATATTTTGTAACAATTTACGTAACATAAACTTGAATTTGCTTTTATCTGCAAGACTCACGGTGAACACATTTTGTTTGGTGACTGACACGCGGTACCACCATGCTACTTTGTATATATATATGTAAGAACTTTAATATCAGTTTGGAGACATGAAACCATATTTTAAAATTCAGCAATATACCACTGTATAGGCCTATATCATATTGGCAAATTGGGAAATTGATATGCTGAACTTTGAATGTATCTTTCAAATATTGTAATGTATAGGCCTACCACCACACGGTGAGTTGTAAACATATTTTATGTAAGCCTACATTCTTTGGAATTCTTTGGGAATTCAAATGTTGATCTTCAGATAATTCGAAATAATCCGTTCAGATATTGCAATATATGCCTAGCAATAGGTTGTAAGCATAATTTGTATAGCCCCTATTTGGAACAATCATTTTCGTTTTATCATTTTGTCTTCAAACGGTACATTGTACTACTACGGTAATTTGTAGGCATAAAGTAAATAACATTTGTAACCCTAATTGTAATTTAATGTTCGTTTCGTTAGTCCATTCAAAGATTGCAATAAAAGTATAGGTTACCACATATGATATTGGAAAAGTGTTTCCACTAAACAGCCTATACACTCGTAGTACACACACTACAGTGTTACATAGGCCTGAAATACGGATATGTGCACAGTTTGATTTGGTTCATATGGAACTTCGCCAAGTTCTCGCCTGGAATACTTTTAGACTGTGGGCCAAAGCCCTTTTTCGTGGAGTTGTGTAGTCCAACTCGAAATCAATTGTATCTGACTTTTGGAAATACTATTTATATTTGGCGCCAGCTAACCAACTGACTGACCGTGAGATCCGATGGACTGGAAGCACGAACCACTGAACAGGGTTTACATCTAGCGTTAATAACGTTTGTTGGACAGCTATAGTTCAATATATAATACCAGGAAATCTTGCTCCCGAAGCCGATGCGCATTGAACTGTTCATACTGAAGGCCGGAGGAGTAAAATTTATATTTCATGCGGTTAGCCTACTGTTGGTACTTGGTATATGCCCGGGTAAGATTCGATGCGTGTAGATTCAAAGGGTCAGTCACTCTACTGCTCCACGAGAATAAGCGGGCACAGCAAGTATGGTGCTCTTATCTCGTACGAATCGACCAACGGGAGTTAGTATTGACCATATGGCAATGTTGCTGGGCGCACGGAAACCTCATGTTCTAGCAATGATTTCGCAGTGCTATAGGAATGAGCGCTCCGATGCAGGAACGTGGGTGTGTCTGTAATGTCATGGATCATAATAAAGAAAGCACCATGGCTGTATTCGACTCTCTACACTGACTGTTCTCGAACACCGGGAACAGTGGGAACATACGTCTCGAACAAGAGGGAGTACGTTCGAGAACTACCCCCGAACACAGATTTCACGCCACATCGACAGGAGGAACAGTGGGAACGAACAGCGGAGACCGAGTAAGAAAAATTATCGACAGCGTATTTGGTAGATGAACAACCGCTTCTTAAATGTAAATCAAGGTTTAATCATCTGTTCATCCAAAACTAACAGAATGATTGAAGGAAATCATGTAAGACTAGTTGATACTCACTGGAGTGAGTGACCTAACAACTAGAATTGTGAAATGCGTCTTGTGAGAATAAACAGTTATTGTGCGACTTAGGTCTAACGTTACCCGAGGCATGACGAGATGTCAGAGCACGTGCACTTTTGAGGGTCAGCTTCACCCCTCTGCACAAACTAGGGGGTGCAAAATGAAGGTACGCGATACTTTTTTCAGGGGTAAAAAGTTACGAAATAATGGCAAAAGAGGAAATACCCTTGGATAATAACGAAAACATAGATGATGATGGGTAACAAATAATGGGCGGTGTGTCAGGGGCGGGAGGGGAAAGTGGCGTCACAAGGGGGAGAGGAGATGCGACACAAGGGGGCGGGGGAGGGCCTACATCAGGTACCTTAGGATATTATACCCACTGATTATTGTTCTTCGCAGGTATTTCAACGTCGCACTGGTGTAGACCGCCAGACACATTTCTACCGCAACTGGACGTCCTACCGAGATGGCTTCGGACCTCTGAGCGGAGATTTCTGGCTAGGAAACGAGAGGATTCACCATCTGACGAATCAGAAAAGATACAAGCTACGAGTCGACATGTTGGATTCTGCAAATTCGGAATTATACGCGGAATATTCATCATTTGCTATCCGGAACGAGCAAGAGTTATATCGCCTGCCAGCCACCGGCTACAGTGGGAATACAGGTTGGTTTAGTATTCCTTCACTAGCTCAGAGAGTATCCTCACACGCCCTAGATAACTCACAGCTAGCCAATCACCGCACATGTATGTATTGGAATCAGTCAGATGTGACCTTGATTACGTCATGCTATCAGAAGGGCCAATGCCAGTGGATTAATATAGCGCTCTCACATGATTGAGTAGATCCTGTGAACTGAGGCAGTAAATAGCAAATAGTGCTACCTGTCCAACTTAGGCGTCATATGTTGTGGGTTTTGCGGATATTTCCTCGCACGTCTCCCTAGACCCACTTCCCCACCTACATTCCTTGGAGTCGGTCCGGCGTGGACCTGGTGACGCCATTCTCATCACCGCGTACAATCGATCCTGTGAATTGACGAGGCAATTAGCTTATTGTGATACATGTTCAACGTTAAGGCGTTATTTGATGCAGGGTTTGGTGAAATGTGTTAACGCACCTATATATGTACCGGAACGTTTTCATACCAGTGTGCTCCCAGTTTGTGTGTGGGCCTGCGTAGAACAATGTTGGTGATTATGCACGACTGCGCTTTTGGTGACGTGCTATCGGAGTTCCAATGCACCCGGCCTCTGAGAGAGCGCCACTTTTTTTCACTCGGACATAACAACCACAACGTGGATGTGGCCCCATCACTGGGGGCTAGAGCATGGTAGAACGACCTACAAACATGCAGTTATCATCATATTTATTATTTTTATTATTATCTTTATTATTATTATTATTATTATTATTATTATTATTATTATTATTATTATTATTATTATTATTATTATTATTATT
>JAUOBX010614420.1:0-15833 GCA_032360705.1 Eupentacta quinquesemita | reverse complement strand
AAAAATATATTGGCTGCGGGTCATACATTTCCGGATTGTAGCTGCCAGAGATATTTTCAACTGTCGCCAGGTTTGCTACATGAGTAACATAGTGCTTTGATAGCAACATAAGGTAATTGCTCACAAGGCAATTTACAGAGTATATTAGGCTGATGCAATGCAACCTAACGCGTACTCGGAAATGTGATAATTCCTAAGAGATATTAGTTTGTATGATGTTGTGACATGTCGGCTCGAATTTGTGAAAATATGACATATGTACCTACATGTACGGTTTGAATAATAGTCGAGTTGATTTGAGATAGTCGTGCCATCAGCATTTTTCATTAGGTTGTTACTGCCAGCGCTGTAGGATTAAATTCCAATACTAAAATAACCGATTGGGATATGCTAACCTAGCCAAATCGAATCGGGTATACAATAGCTACTGTTGAAAGTTTAACCAAGTTCATCGTTAACAATGATAGCACCGTACTGTGTTCTCTCCTATCTATTACTCATGCGCACGAGAGAGAAGAAAGACAAACATAAAACTTTACCATCTAGCTGGAATTATACATTGAAGAGTCAGCATATATACAATTCAATCGCCAGCTGATATTTCCAGACCTGGTCAAATATTTGACTGGATTCGGTTCGTGGCCCACCCAATGAATAATCGGTTCAATTCTACCAGAGCTTGTACTTGTACGTGTATGAAAGTATACAGGATTGATATCGTAGAACGTCGTAAACCAATTCTTTATCGTTTTCATTTCTGTTTTTTTCTTTTTACTTGCTGGACGGGTACCGATCCTATACGAGCCGGCAAGCGTGCATATCTTGATACGGCACTCTCTTCAGCTGCGAGCCTTCACTGGGTCACGAACCGAGGCAATGCCTCTAATGTGTGATCTCGATGTGAAGGAGGGGGTCATCACACGCAGACGGCAACATACAAATCACCCCTCGTTGTGAGCAATCGGGGAAAATTCCTCTGCTCGAGGGTGCAACGCGGATTTGAGCCAGTAACATCTAAATCACTAGCTTGATGCATTAACCAACTAGGCACACGCCTCTCTCCCATCGGAATACCAGCAGAACGTGATTTCAGAACTGAACTAAGCGCAAAGAGCGGAGTGCGTTATAAGAACATGTGTTTTCCTAACGAACTCGGGAGTCTACAGGGAATGGATATCGTGCGTTTTCTGCGCACATTCATAAGAATAATGTTTCGTCTACACAGTATGTACACAAGTGTGTACACATCTAACACATTGATGTTGTCTTGTGATGCAATTTGTTGATGACCAATAAATCAAACTCGTTTTCTAGGGAGGACCTGGTGCTTTGGCAAACATCAAGGATATCTGAACGTAGATTCGTGCCCTTGTACGCTAACAGTACAGTGGTGACACGTTGCGTCAGTAATGTGAGTGAGTCGATAGGAAATACAAATACTTCGGGAGGTTTGAAAGGTTGTAGCCGATTGTCAGAAAACTGACCGAAATATCTTTCATCATTCATATTCTGGAAATATGCTCATAATCTGTACTCTCCCAAAGATAGTTTGGTTGCCTCGTTTACATAGCAATGACTGTTCAGTTTACAGATTGTTGCGATTCAGTAATGTGGGGTTACACAACCTTTTCTGTATCGGACGGTACGTGCACATTTGCATGCCCACTGCGACTTCATTTTTTCTCTCTTACCTGTGATGTAACAAATCAACTTCCAACAGAGACATATTCCTGCCTAGAGGGGATATTTTGAAATGACTGAGTGGGAAAAGTCACAGGACTATATAGTTACACAAGGGTACATATCGCAGTCACATTATTGTGTTATGTGATTATTATTACCACTCAAGATAATTGCTCGTATGGGAGCAGATTGTACTCAGTCATACACTTCAGCGACAAGGATCAATTAAGATAATGCGCCATGCCCAAGAGTACATCGGGCAAGCTTATAAGTCATATGCGTTGGTTTGATCGCGTCGGCACCAGTAATTGCTTGTGTAATTTCCTGACCTAACTAGTTGATGCCCATACGCCGCACGGGGTTTTGTACTGGCTGATTTCCTTGTACATTAGTGAATGTTCCTCATTATTAGGTCTGGTGATTAGTGTGGGGAAAAGGTTTAACGACATAGTAGAGATAATATAATTATGGCTGAAATTACCCCCACCTCATAACATATGCAACCCAATATGTTTGTCTTTGAGCTGCTCAGTGGGTTCCTAGCATCTCTAGAAGTCTACAGGTCGACTCATTTGGTATTTCATTATCATCATCCTATAGGTTGGTAACGTATTTCATAGGTCGAAACAAAGTCATAGGTGGTTAACTGTAAATTCGACATTATAGTCCGCCAGATTAGACCCCTACGTTTTTGTCACATGTACACATATGGTATTTTGGTATCATGTCTCCAGGGGCTGATAACATATTTCATAGGTCTTAACTGACAGCCTGAAGCAGCAATAATTTTTTAGAGTCGGACCCTATATTGACCAGAATAACATGTATTCAAGTGCACATCGTCTCAGTATTACCTGACGTGTCAGTCACACCATCATCATCTTTTTCCTAATGATGATTTAATGCCTGATGATACAATTGCTGATTCATGTGGTACATCTATTAGAACACATATCAGTTTATTAGGAATTTGTTTGTATCGACGGTCAACCGAAACAATACCGAACAACACGACACGACACACACAAGTTTCGATCGGAGTGTGTCAAGGAGAGTAGGAAACCCACAACGTTTCCCCTTGTCCGTTCGTTAAATCGATGTAGGGAAGATCAATTTTATATGTTCTTCGAGTGCCAAATATCGACAATAAAGGCCAGAGCTAGCAAAAAGCCACTGAACTTATTGTTGAGTGACTCAGGCGATATGTTGAATCGTAACATGTATGAAGGAAACAACAAACTCGTAAAGGTAGTCTATCTCTCTTATCTCATGCCAATCAAAGCGTTCAACTTGAACTTGACACGAGGCCGACAGTTCATAATAGATCATGGTTGACAACACGAACAAAGTGTATATATATATATATATATATATATGGCAAAAAAAGACACTCTCCGTCTGTGTGTGATTTGGCATCCATCTCGATTTGTGATTCCTTGCTTGAAGCAAAATCAATAATCTATGCGATTGGGTGTGTATGTGTATATATCCGTGTGTTCAAGTGACATCGTCTTGTGAACACGATCACTAGAGAACGACAGCACCAAATCTGTTTATATTGGGCATGTTGGTTGCAGTTATGGAGAGTAAGAGCAAAATTGTTTTTGACACAGGTCGGACGCCATTCAAGTTCAGAAGAAATTAGTTTGTGAACACGATATCTAGAGAACAAAAGCATCAAATATGTTTAAATGAAGCAATTACTTGTTTATATATCTTCTTAAAAATCATTCGGGCTAATATTTTTCATGTGACGGAGTTTCGTGAGAATCAACTTTGCTTCGACCTTGCACCGAGCATGTCTTCCCTTCCTCCGGCTTCACATAACATTGCGTGATAATATATATGACCTCATTTTCACTGCTGATTCAATGCTGATTGAACAGTATTTATCTACATAGTAGGATCGGCAGTTATTAGTGAAAAATATCAAACAATCATCCATATATGCAGAGCAAATTAGATCCAGGATAATTATGATATCTTCCCTTCAATGATACAACAGTTGTGTAAAAGATTGTGAGCAATACGTCTATGCTTATTATGTAGCATCAATCAGGGGAGCATCATCAATGTCAGTTGTGCATATGGGACATGATACCCACATCCCCGACAGTGCGTCAGGGTCGAAAATGTTATCATATCACATATACACCCTGCACGAGGTGTACGCATATATATTGGGCTATAAAGGGTTAAACGTGGACACTTTTACTGAGGTGTACAACTGATATATCAAATATAGTGCATCTTCACACTCAGGTTCCCACTCATTTAAACATCACCTCATATAGCCTAAACGAATATAAACCTGTCAATTATTCCTCACCTACTTCGAAGTAACTTGGATTGTTAAAGATATCTTATTATTATTCTCCAAGTATTACTTTTATTTCTGCAGAATTGAAAACACCCGCACTAGTCTGGAACGGAACTTTAGCTTCATGTTCTTCATGTGCCGGACACCTTCTCATACGTAATGTTCATAGTTTTGAGCCACGAGTATTCAGTTATGAACATGTTACGAGCTATATTCGTACAAGATAAATTGAAGTAGCTGAACCGATTGCAGCCAGCATGAATCATATACTGAGGCGAATTTTCTACGACTATTTGTCATGGAAATAGTTTATTCGGACTAACGATACTGACAAGATGATATCGAATCCCGATATATGCCCTGACATAAGACAGCTACGTTGCTTGGACAGATATAATTTTATCGTTCAGAATGTCTCACTTCTACAGTATGTAAAAGTATGGAAATGCTGATGGAGGTTTTTTCCTGGAACATTCAGATGATAATTAACTACTTCCATAATCACAACATGGCTTTATGAGAGGCTGTTCAACTCTACTCTACTGACGTCCTTGTCAGTTTTTTTTAACATACAAACGACCAACCATGCTAAAACTACGAAATGAATTGACAACTGCTGAATGTAGTGGAAGGGAGATGGGACTCGTCGATGTTGTCAGGTCTACCTACATGTTTTTGAATGACATAAACAGACAATGAACCGTTGGGAATGATTTAGGAACATTTTTACGAATACAGGGAGCTGATAGTGAAGCCTTACCCTAACAGCCTAAATATACTGTTCAGGCATGGATACCATATGACCTGAAAATACATCGGCATGGTAGACGGTTAAATATGAATATTCATAAATCCAGCATATTATCATATGAAGAGCGGTCTCATGGTTTGGAATGTACAAGGATACATACTAGAAGGATGAGTGGCGATATTTATTAAACGAAAAACACCATTTGGTTTGAACTCAGTGGCATGTCAGTGAGAGTGAGTGCTGAATGAAATGCCAACAGGCTGCCATCAATTCAACCAGTACAAATCATATTACGGGACATTTGCATATATATTTTCGAGCAATGGGAATCTGCACGAGGTTAGCTTCTCACCTCTACCGCGTCATATCATATTTGTTCGTGTGATACGTGTGAAAACAAAATGACAGCGTAGGCTTGATTGCAGACATGGGTTGCGTTTAGTGGACGGGGAAGGCTATCTATAAAGCCTCCGGGGTTACACCCACAGTGGCAACTTTAGACAGGAGTAATCTGTTCAATATACCGTAGCTGTCCCACACAGGCACCGAATGAACATACCGTATAAAACCGTCCTCATGGATATTGGAAATGTAAAGCTCTGTGGCGACTTGACAGTAACTAGATCTGAACATATGAGCAATTATTAGTATGTCTTGCAATTAGTGAGAAATGAGATACTGAGAAGATTGCTGTTTTTACTGAATCGATCATGTTTTTTCTTCTGTATGTTAGTTGTGAACAGTCCTGTCTACACGAATTGCTACTGGGCAACCATGAGTTCAGTCCCCCAAACAAATAAAAAACTCGCGATATGCATGATACACTTTTTTGAAAGATTAGAGCAAGGCGACATTGAGGCTCTTCCATTGACACTATGACTGTGTGTAAAATGCTTCCAATGGCACCGTCAAATTCCGTGTGTACCTGGCGTAGTACTAGGATGCTATACAATCAATCTCCGACCGTACAGGCACACCTTTCCAGTGCCTCTCGTGGAAGTCTCGACAATCATAGATTTCGACAAGCCAGGCATTTATTTTCTGCGACAGTCCATCTGGATGTCATATTTGTGTTTCAGATTGTCTTCGTCCGTTCATTGTACACGAGTAATTTAAAATTGATTTAATAACAAATGGAGGTCGGGGGGCCCCCTGTTACTCCATCGATACAGCCAAGTATTGATAATTTAAGACAAGTCTTGATTTATTTAGTCGCCTTCGCTCATGGTCAGGCGTGCTCGTTCCGAAACATTGCGGGAAGTGTTGGTTCAATCTCATGTAACTCCGCTCCAGTAAACATTTAACAAATCAGTCTGTAGTAAATCATTCGTTGCAAATTTGACAGACGGTGGCCAACCATATCTTGAACAATTAATGATTATCTTCAGGTTGAGCTATATGATAATACAATTTATGGGGAGTGATGTTTTATTATAACCTCATTGGACGTACTACTCCTCCCCAGACCTCTATTAATCGTGTGTCGTTCCCATCAACATGTGTGTCATTAAATGGATCAATGATTTGATCTGAATCTTATTCTAAAACTGAAATCATAAAGGAAAAGGAAATAACTCTGGTCGATAGTTATAACGAGCAACGAAAAATAGGATCACTCGAGACTGAAAAATACAGGGCAGAGGCTCGTCATTAGGAGCTCGAATAAATACATAGTTCACAGTACCTATGCAGCAAGTCCGTCCATCCCTGGATATAATAAATATATTAAAATATTATAGAATATAAAGTTAAAAACACGTTATGGGGGTGCAGACAAATCTAATGATTAAATCGAAAAGTATTTCGCACAGGTTATTCTGGTTTGTGATTGGTTGAAAGTAGTTGAACTTAAGGTGACAAATGACAACAGCATGTTCCCGGATGATTAGGTTGTACTCATTAGTAATCTTGTCAATTAAACAAGAATAAACCTCCAGAGTGGCAACTGATATTATCACATTAACCACTAGTAATGAGCCACACTTGCGAATGACACACCTGCCTTCCAAATGCACCGAAGGTATATCAGGAGAAAGTGGTACATCTCGGATAAACTAATTGTTTTGGTTGAGAGACGGTAGGATGAGTGGATGATCTAATACTATTGCATTTATTGACAGATATACATCTCTATGGGAAAATGTGTTGACAGAAAGTACGCACCATTGGGGAATACTGAATGTACAGTCGAGTGATTCAACAACCCATCAGAAAACACGATGAAATAAGAGAACGTAACCTATGGACGTCACGTCGTCACCCTTCACAACTTAAACAGCGGCTATATGTTGGATGTGAACGCTCAATAACTGATTCCTTGCCGAAGGCAACAAGAATCCATGCGATCATGTAGATGTACATGTGTGTGTGTCTCTCTCGCTCTATGTATATATATATATATATATTCAAGTTCCAAGAATACTTTCAAACTATATTTGAAATAACTTTCAAATTCAGGATTGGCAAAATAGTCAACTCTCGAAGACTGGTGGAAATTTCAGGAGAAATGATATTCATTACACAACTTTCGGCTGCTTCTGAATCCCTCCTCAGTGTTAAGAGGAAAATATATATATACTGACGATAACAGTTGATATTAATATTATTAAATTGCAATGCAACGCAAATCACGCATCAATGCACCAGTACGACAGCGAGACAACGTGCCAACACAACATCCGGATGTTGAGTAATACGTATTTTATATATAGTATATATATAGTAGTATATAGTAGTTTTCGTCTCTGTCTTTGAACCCAATCAATTTATGTGATCTGGAGATCCAAAGTGATTCATATTCAATCTATTACCATATTTTTGTATTTCGTACTTGCTGATCAAATGGCTATCTTGTCAGTACTTCGATAGGAGCATATTGGCATCCAGCATTTGACGAAGAAGTGCAAGCTATGTAGTCTGTAGTCAAATATCCAACAGACTAGTTGAGACGTATCTGTCCAATAATTTGGAATTGTGAGAACACGTGAGAACACGCAGATTGCAGCAATGTTAATTAATTGACTACCGGTATGCGAGAAAGGGTAGAAAGGGAAATGCAATTTGACATCTGCTTGTGAAAAAAACAATATTAGCTAGAACAGAGGAAACCCCCTCATATCCTTCCTCGTACCCAGTGAAAGGTGTGAAGCCGACGATAAGTGCAGTACCTAGGTGTAAACTTCCGTCAGGCCTTTACCTGGCAGGGTGGCATTAAATCACATGTTTAGTAACAGGGGTTAGATGTAACTAACTATAGCTGTATTCTAAGCATCCGCCTTTCTGCGGACTATATTAGGAAGAGGGGGTAGGGGGGGGGGGGCTGACTGGCTTCTCAACATTTCTTATTACAATTCATTCCTTCTCTCAATATCGCTTAAGACAGGCTTCATCGTCATCGCAGCTTTATACATGTCTGGTAATGATGATACGTAAACACTGTAATGGATCAGGGTATTCGAGATTCGTTATCAGGGAACAGTGCATTGGACGACTTAGACAATCGGGATCCCCTTCCTAGAGGTTCGAGATAGATCAGAAGCTTCATGATTACTTTCTCCGGATGTTTGACTCCCCTGTGTATAAATATGGCTCTAAGCATAATATATTGATTTTGTTCTACAGTATATACAATATTTAGGCCCCAATATCGAAATGCATAGTAGCGCCACGTATAATAGTATCCAGTGACATATTTAGCTTGATACCATCTACGAAACGAATTACCAGTCACTTCACGTTACTTAAATAGTACTGCATCTCCGGGGTTCATCAAATTCCTCAACACTATCTGACAATGCATAGGAGTTTGTTCTGGCCCCTCTATTACGCCCCATAGGTCGCTAGCAAACATGCCGACGAACGCGTACATTTAATTCACCTTAAGTGAGGATCCAGGTTTTTGAGAGTCATTCCTGCTGAGTGTGGTCTAATCGTGCTTTGGCTCTAAGCATAATATAGTGATTTTGTTCTACAGTATATACAATATTTGGGCCACAATATCGAAATGCATAGTAGCGCCACGTATAATAGCATCCAGTGACATATTTAGCTTGGTACCATCTACGAAACGAATTACCAGTCACTTCACGTTACTTAAATAGTACTGCACTACCGGGTTCATCAAATTCCTCAACACTATCTGACAATGCATAGGAGTTAGTTCTGGCCCCTCTATTACGCCCCATAGGTCGTTAGCAAACATGCCAACGAACGCGTACATTTAATTCACCTTAAGTGAGGCAATTTCCAGGTTTGTGAGAGTCATTCCTGCTAAATGTGGTATAATCGTGCTATGGGGGAAATGGCGATTTTATCGGTGAAACAACCCTGTTCGCGAGCATTAGCTCTTCCCCGATGAGACCAATATCATTCGTCTGTGGTGCCCGCTGAATGATCAATACCAAATTTCTGGCTGCTCTTCTCTTTTCCCCCAAGCGAAACCATGTTTTATGTTTTGAGTAATGCATCCTGAGGAAGTTCAGTTGAGTAATTTTTCAATCACGACAAGCAATTGTTGAGCATGACTGACAAGACGTTGAGCACAGCAATCGTTCTAGCCAGTATAATTTACACTAGAACCCTGATCATTGGCTGTCTTTCCAATCCGAGGTATTTGTCATATATTGTCATTTCCATAGAGAGAATGGGGATACGATAGAAGTACCAATGTTGCTCCGTACACAACACAGTTTTGTTTTAATTCTCAGCATCAAACCGGAATATATGTTCCATACTAGGTTAGCTAGTAGGTGTACACTTATTTGAACCATGTACAATCATGTGACAACATACGTTCAGCACAGTATTATATGAAAATCAAATCCATATATATATTTCTAGATGCCTCACTACGACTGTAAAACCATGTTGTCTCCATGTGAAACTATTTCACGTTATTTCTCTGAACATACAACGACGCTATGTAACCCAAATGGATACAGAAAATGACCACTAGCCCTCATAATTTGATGTGATATAATCCATATTCTAAGCTCTGCATCCAATTATCCATCCAGGTATCTGCATCAAGACATTTGTCACAGAGGATATACGGTACGTACGATAGGCCAACAAACTTAACAGCTTAGGAGGGCATTCAACTCGACAGTGATTTATGGAACATTGAACTTGCCACAGCCTCTGGCACCTGTTACAGAGTGAAGCCCTATTTCCGAGTAGTTCCCAGGTATTTTTGTTAGATATGATATGTACCTTTTCTGCACACACGACAATCGTGTAAACCAATAGAATTTGGTAATACATTTCGGAGAATATATCAAGGCATCACGAACGACTATTCCAGGTGATAAGTCTGGGTGATTTTGTTGTCATACTCAGCTTCTCAGAACTACGTAAGCGAGTGATGTTGGTCAAGACGAATATATTTTGAAACTAAAAGAAGATTAGTATGCATGGATGTCGTTCTCTTGTTATATTGTCACTGCTGTTGGATTACATATAGCGATTATTAGCGCAGGAACCGTAGTCTTATACTGATCTTGATCGTATCATCAAGTCATGTTAGACACTCATTGATGTCCACGTCCATACTTTCTGCGTTGGTGTTTCAGAGATTACGTATACACTGAGGAACGAAGTACATATGAGTACATATGAGTACTTGGGATGCAAGTATTTCGCTTTCGTTATCATTTTCAATAATATTGACGAAGAAAATAAAAATATAAAAATGGATAATTATTATTATATAACAAAACCTGCGTATACTGAAAAATTACACTAAATCAGGGTCTGGAATAGACTCAACCTAAAAACCTATTTTCCCTTTCCACAACACCCACACCGATGAAAACAAATATCTTCAGATTTACGCCCTAACTCGTCCAGTTGACAATAGGCGATGCACTCTCATTAGTGTGACACGGCGAACCTTATTATCTCGAATGATGTATAGGGTAACGAGAGAATTGAATGACTGCCCTGTCCGTTAGTTTTGCTGAGCTTCCCCTCTGACGTACATTAGTGCATATTTCATCGTGCACCTCCACCCTCCCGGGCGACAACTCAGCATGTGTACTATTACTGTGACTCAGTAGTTTGAGCAAACGGCCAACTCACCTATCCTAGTGTCACGAAGGCTGCCAACCGGAATGACAATGCTGTGAACCAAGCCATTACATCGACATATTTTGAAACATACAACTGGTCGCACTGTGGTAAAAGCGTGATCTTCATGGACATGTGACAAACATTATATCAACTCCCTACGGTTTGAAAAAGAAGTACTGACAGCACACGTGCCATCGTCTTGAAGGAAATGTGCATGTCAGCTGCCCTGACAATCTATGAATCCACTCCAACCAGAGTAGCATTCAGTCGCTGCTGCTACGCTATACTCGTTGATATATAAACAATTCAGTTAAAATGTTTAAATAAAGTGGGTAATAACGTAGCAACTCTCGCTCAGTAGAGACGTGCATTCCCTGGGCATTATCACCTTCTTGGTAGATACGATCCAGCCAGTTTGGGTGGATCAAAAGACCTAGGAACTGGGTCATTTGTTATTCTTACCTACATTTGTGAAGAGGCTGATTCAGCACAGAAGTTCGCGAATAATTATTCATCATGTTATTCGCAGGGGTACATTTCCGGCATGGGCATTTGTGAAATCGCGAATGTTATTTCCATATTAGTGCGCGTCAGGTGATGCAACGTTTCCCAGAGTGGAATATGCACGGCATTTGACAGGTATATTGCGTCTCCCTTTTCGAATTATGATTGGCATCTATCCAAAAGTTCGTACAGTTGTTGACAGACATTCGAATGAAACACAGAACTGTTGAACAATTGCCCCGCAAGTGGAAGGAGCGGACCATACCGTGGTGATACGTATATTGGAATTCGAATAGTACGTTATGCTTGTTAGCTCACACTTTCCACTGTCTTCACGGTTTTATCTACACATATTGTGAGTGGATATATATTGATTGGAAATATATGCACGTATACATAGGTCATGTATAAATGGAGTGCACATACAGGAAGCCACTTGCCTCTTGTCGTGGTTCCACCTCATCACATGCAAAGCGATTCAGCCAATGCCATTCGAAGCGCCAGTATATTAGGATGGCCAGCCTGACAATTTCTATATTAGTCTGTACGCCATATCACGTAAAATGTTTCGTCCTGTTCATTGGTTCCACCACAACGCTCGTACATGACGTTAACAATGGTACTATATAACTATCTTCAAATTCAAATTTGCCGGGTTGGTGAAACTCGCTGTTGTTAGGCTAACGTATTATCTGGAAGGTAAAACATGCAGTTATATCTATGGAAAAACATTGTCTAACGATTTGACCAGTAATAATTGAGATGGCACCTTACGGTTCACTTTTTGATATTCTTACAATAATCGTAACAAATTAGGCCTATATGACTCGTTGTGAATAACTCATTCAATTCCTCACTTACTTGATGAATGCGTGGCCTCGCTCTCCACCACCGTTCTTAAGACAATGTTCATCCTATCATGTCCTACTTGAATACTCTGTATTACGTACCGCCCACGTCTAATTACATATGAGTACAAATGGAATAAGTAAACACCGAACTCTAGTCAATTTATTCCTTCTTCACCCATCTGTCACATGATTATATTAGCTGCAGTTTTGCTGCGTTATATGCTTGCTATGAGCTTGTGATATTTCGGATATCATAGCAACATTAGCGTCTTTCCTACCTTAACAGCTCATTGCCACGATCCTTGTCCAATCTATATCCACTGAATGAGTAGTTGCTTTCGTAAATCTCATGATACTGGTGGGATTGTTCAGGATCAAATCTCACAGGTAATAATTTAGGATAAACTTAGACGACGATCTTTCATCGACCTCCGGTATTATGATTGAGCAGCTGTAAAAAACTATCCGGGTACACTTGGAAGTCAAGATCATCTTCATTTTTTGTTGAGCGACCATTATAGTAAATCGAAGTGAAGTCTGGCTGGGCTGCGTAAATTTACTCTTCTGTGTTCCTCAAGGTAATCGATTATAAACTGCCTCACTCGATAAATCTCGAGCGAGCGGATGAGCTCCCACAACTTTCATACACGGCCTCAACTGTTGAAGGACTTCAGTCTCCGATCACAGACATGGGGCGATACAGGGGGCAGTGATGATCCCGGCATTGAAGTAGTCGCCTGGTTACAGAAACTGATATGATAATAGGCCTATTAAGTTTGTGGTGATCACAAAGTAGTTCACGCATTGTGGAGGGAACCATTTACCAATAGACAATCAGCAAATACGAGTATTACCTTCGGTAGTGGAGACTGGCAGTAAAGTGCCCAGGAAAAAATCAGTATGTTTTGAACAGAGGTGAAGACTTTTGATGCTGTTCCACTCGTTTTCTATTGTTGTTCCAGTTTACCGATTATGGTACAGGATCCTTTCAGGTACAAGCTTAGCAAAACACTTGTTTAACATGCCGACTGTAGGCTAGACCTCTTTTGGCGATTCTCAGCACAACTGACTCAGGTTTCATTCGAAAGTACCCGGAGTCACCAGTTAGAGTGAAAAGTTCAACCTGAATAGCTTATAAGTGATCAGGTAGAAGGCTCACTCTTCAATACCTTTTTAGAACCTGTGTGAACTAGCATACTTTCAAAATATGTAGCAAGCTGCTGAATATTAGGAGCAAAGAAGAGAAGAAACTACTTTTCGGTCGGATATATTTTAGGAATCACAATTCTGTGGAGTCGCACCTTTCTAAAAAGTATACTGGAGCACCCCACCTGCCACCAGGTTATTCATGCCATCTTAAAGTAGCTTGCATAACTTGACACTATTCATAAATATATAAATTTGAACGTTGTGGTTGATATGACGTACTGTACCTGGCTGCCATGTAATTCTCAATACCACTACGAATGTTGTTGGCTTTACTGCAGATAAATTGTTCGATGTGTCAAATTGGGAATCGGTAATTTCACCTCTTGTGATTATTGTCAAAATTCACTGGGCTTTAGACTGGGTACCGCCTGTCTGTTTTGAAAGCACTCTCGCTCCATTAGTGGAATTGTTACTCACGAGAATACAGATATGACTGCATATCACGAACGAGAGCCATCAATGTTCTTACTACTTTTTTATCAACTGGGGCATGTTATCCACACGACCTAGCGGCGTCTGTGGTAGGCTATATTGATATTTGCTTCAAAGTATGTTGCGGGAGTTTCAACACAATCTCCCTAACTATTTCAAAGTGATGAGGTCTGACGTTTCTAAATGCGCTCGTCTTCTGGGGCCTAACACTACTCATGGACAGATGCTGATGAGTTTGAAATGCTAAAATCGATATCCGATGTGAACGTGTTCGTGATCGGGCGATTCGAAAACTCCTCAACTCGGCTTCAGTGGTGCGTTGCCCTGTTATTGAGGGTGTTAATGGCGAGGTCTTGACTGATGAATCTGATGTAAGGGCCTGCTCAGCCGGGTACTCTGAGGATTTGTACACGGCTGATCCACAAAGTATTGAAATTCAGATGGAGGGTGATGCCTCTCAGGTGGCCGAACTACCTGTATATAACAACATGCCTTCCATCGAGGAAACTCGGAGGCATCGGAGCGGTTGAAGGGAGGCAAGGCTCCTGGAGTTTGTTGCATATATCCGGAGATGCTCTGAGCTGGTGGTCAAGCTGTCCGGGAGTTGTTACATGGTCTCATTTGCTCGGTTTGAAGTTCCAGTGTCATCCCAGCTGACTGGAAAAGGGGACTTATTGTTCCTTTCTTGAAAGACAAGGCTGATGCCAGGGACTGCAACAACTACATGGGAGTTACATTTCTCTCTGTACCTGGCGAAGTCTTTGCTAGGATAATCCTGAACTGGATTCGGTGTCAGCTTCTTGTGCATCAGCGTCCCGGACAGTCTGGTTTTACTCGGCGCTCCTGTTTGAGCGGATGTAGGAGTTCGGTAGGGGAAGGGGGAGAATCCCCAATCAGCGTGGTGAGCAACCACTTCTCGTGCAACTCTTCCCCGTTGTTTCGGGGGAGGCAGGGTTGTACGTTAGCTCCCACAATTTGCAATAATTGTATGGACCTAATATGGAGAGGGTTGTGACTGTTACAGTTTGTGGGTTTTCATTTGGCAGGAATCGGGTTTCTGACATGGACTCTGCGGATGCTGCTGCTTCTCTTGCTAAGTTCGTAGACCAAGATCCAGTCTCTTGGTGATGATTTGGACTGCGATATTGAGTCTGTGCAGGTGTTGGATGAGAACGTGGATGATACTGAGTCATTCACTTACCTTGACAGTGTCATAAGTGACAATGCGCCATGCGAGCCCAATGTTATAGTAGACGCCTCGGGTTGACAAACGATGTCATGGAGTCACTGTACTGTGGTGTGTGGCGGTCGCCATATCTGAACAAAGGAACCAAGCTCCTTGCCTTCAGCTCAAGTGTGCTTTCAGTCGTGTTATATACTCTAGCGAGGCGTGGACGCTCACTGTTGGGATGAGGTGGATATTGGTTTCCTTCCTTACTAACTCACATCACCGCATCTTCGGATACCGCTGGTAGAATCGTGTGTCCAATGTCTGGTTTCTGGGGAGACGGGGATGGTTAGGATCAACTGCTTGATTCGTGATCGTCAACTGCGCTTTTTGGGGGTATATAGCACGCCTCCGGTCTTCACGGGAACACGTGGGATGGAGTCACCGGCCGGGGCGGCCCCGTAGCTGTGGGTTAGCGCAATTGCACGGGTACCTCAGGGAGTTGGGATGGGGATGAGGGAGGCTCAGGCCTAATCGCTGGCTCGGAGGAGGCCGGGTGATTGGAAGCGAAAGGTGGATGCGTCTAGGTGGATTCCAGGCATGTGCCTCCCAACATCCCATCTTCGCTATACCAGCATACCAAGCATGGAGGCTCATCATTCTTTTGTTCACTTATTGTCCTGTTTAGAAGGTTTTAGATTTTGACCTCCGGTGACCAAAAATCGATAGGTAGCATTTACTTTATATGGCCAATCAACATACCAAGTATGAAGTCTATGTACCCTTCCGTTCCCTAGTTACCATGTTCACAAGGTTTGAGACTTGACCTCTGGTGATCCGAAATTA
>JAUOBX010614310.1:0-15836 GCA_032360705.1 Eupentacta quinquesemita | reverse complement strand
TGGGGGGCAATTCAAGAACAAAACATAAATTCCATCCCAAGTCATTGAAGGTCACTTAGGAGTAAAAAACTGTGAATGCTATTTCTTGTCAATAACATGGGAACAAAATGTCGGAAAGAGTCAAGAGGAACGCAGTTGTGTTTCTCGAGTGGACCTGCATATGTGTGACCTTCAACCTCAGACTGACCTTCGTCATATTTTTGTCAGAGGAATTTTGAAGGCCTTTTTGGGTTCTTATGGTATTTTCCGTTGTAAAATATCCATGGGTTGACCCTGTGTAACCTTCCTGTGCGACATCATCAAGGACAAATCCTAACAGTGTCACATGCTCATTTTCAGAGAGGGGGAGCAGAGAGAGAAAGAGGGAGCAGAAATCAATGTCTACGATATCATCACCATATCATAGCCTAACACCTTCGGTGTTTAGTCGTCCCACAAATAATTTGAGGGTATGTAATGTAATATGTATGCTAACTCATGCAGTGTTCTGTATTTAAAATAACAAGGATTTTCCTCACATATTTCAAATATGAATTGCTCAGCAATGACCAGGGCTGTCCTTAGTTCCAAAGTCTGAGTTCTCAGTGGTTGAGTCACAGTGCCGGTGTCCTTGAGTCCCTCCTGCAAATTCAACCTATATTATAATGGTGCAGTTATAAAACCGCTACATTGCATGTTAAATACAATTCCTTTTGGAGTGGTGACATGAGCAATGGTTTCACTTGTACAGAAATGATGGAGGACTTGGACAAGGACTTGGACCAAGTCTTTTGGGTCGAGTCTGAGAACCTTCAGCACTAGCAGTTGCTCGACAACTGGTAATGGTTAGCTCACCTTGGTTATGGAGAAGTCAAGGCGGACAGTGACGATAATGACGGCAAACACGAGGAAGAATGCAACCACTAACATCAGCGGCTCTTGAAGGAGCAGCATCCGGGAAAAGGAGTAATGTAACTGTAGGGAAGAAGATGAATTGTTTCATTATCCCAAAATTTATGAACACTACAAATTAGTTTAGACAAGAGTGTACTGTGAAGTTTAATACAAGAGACATGACAGTATTACAGAATTGATTAGCAATTACTGCCCAGCAATTCTTGGAAAAGAAAATTAGCACCACACAAGTACTGCAACGCTTGCAAATGAAAATTGAAATTGTTTAGACTGGTAATTCCTGGGTAGCATATTGCTATGCGAACCCCACTCATTTGCCTTTTTGAGTTGTGGCGCACAACATTGCTGATAAGATTGGCACTACATCCGAGTTTCAGAATCATACAAACTATTATTTTAAGCAATTCAGGAATTTATAGTTCTGAGCACTGACAGAATGGAAATATTGTTCTGTTCACAGAAATAACAATGCTTTATTCAGTCATCGGATGGTGTCACTTATATCTCCAACAGTAGGGTTGGCATGGCATTAGGAAGGGTGGGGCTACCAAGCTGGCAGTAATTAACCCTTATACATGGGCAGTTCGTATATTACGCAGCTTCTGTTTATGAAGTCGCCTGAACACGACATGGCAACATGTGAGTGTGGCATAATACTACCCTTCTGACAGCATGATTCCACCAGTGTTATACCCAGCGGAATTAACAAGTATTTATGCTGTTGTTGTAGGCTACCAAGCTGGCAGTAAAAATTGAGTGATTAGTCGTATACCTGGACAGTTTGCATACCCTCTATTCAAACACTAAATGAATACTGGCAGTGCTTGTGAAGGTGGCAGGAGACTCTCTTCTGATTGGTCATTCTGAGAGCATGATGTCACAGGGAGGAGAAATATTTTGCTGGTCACACCTGAATAATTCCTAAGATATGTATGCTTGCAAAGAATGGTAGTGTTGTGTGTGGCCAATCCTCACAAAGCCACTATGCCAGATGAAGAGTTAAATGCTAAAACATGATTATTTGTTTTCTATTTACCTGCCTTACAGAAGCACTTGACAATTATTACTCTGATCATCAGTGACTCGAAAAACACCCAATCATAATGTGTCTACTTCGAATGGGTCCTTTTGTGTTCCCCTAGAAACTTGAATAGGAAAATTTCAACCCACTATTTTTACAAGTTACCTCGCAAAACACAGAAATGAGGGTAACGAGGAGACTGGCCTCAGAAGCAGAGATGCCACTGAGGCTTCATATTCATATCAAGATCATGACCAATCAATCTGAATTTGTACACAGTAAAACCGACTAAAGGTATCTACCTTGCAATTATGTACCTTTGTACTAATTTGCTATGCCAGCTACCTGCTACCCCCAGGGACAGGATAAGGGCGCCTATAATAACAACATGATGATAACTAATTCTACCTGCTTCTCAACGAGGTTAGACCCATGAGAAACAACCACAATGCCTTGCCATCATGTACATCTGTACAAATTTGTATGCTAGCTACCTACTTTGCAGGAAGAGAATAATGCTGCCTATAACAATGACACAAAGGAATTTCAATTTTAGTCTCACCTCAAAGTCTTCGATGTGTTGTTCAACGAGGTTGGACTTGTGAGCAACAACCACAATGCGCCCGCTGATGTCCAAGTACGTCTTGTGGGTTTCAAGTTCATTCTTCCTGACGGGATATGGGGGGTCCAACTTAATATTCCTGAGGAGTGAAAATACTACAAATTACTACCTAGCTTAGATTCAACTGTACCAGCATTCATCTCTTGGTGTTTTGACTGAATATGTTGATAATGTAGAAGTTGAGTGCGACATGACTGTAATATGGACACCATCATTGATGGTGTGCAAGAGCCTCGTGATTTTGCTCCAAATACACTGGCAGTGGTTTCCAACAATTCCCTACTCCCACACAGAGGAGTGTGGCTGGATGGTATAAACTATACAGACAATCAATCAAGAGGAGGAAGGGGGAACTATTGCCACTATGCATTGAACTCACACAGGTTGTCTCCAGCCCATGCAATACGCAGTCCGCATCATTTCTAGAGTAAGTCTTCGCACCCAAATCCCTCTGGTCCTTGCAGCACTCCACTGGCTTCCATGTGATATCAGGATCAAATTCAGAATACTGACTTGATCGTTCATTTCACCCTCAGCAATCAGGTAACATTGAAATCAACACACCAATACTAGATTCAACCAGTCTGCATAGAGTGATGCACATGTGTATAGTAACTCAGTTGGGATATGTGCTAAGTAATGAAGATCAAATCATTCATTGTGTAAAAAACTGGCTGGCCTCTCCCTTACATCCCTCCATTTTTATTTGTTGTTTTTAGTGTATATCTGATATGGCGAATGGAGAAGTAGAACCTCTAGGCCCATGTACATGTGTTTTGTAGAGACAAAGCTCCCACAGACTTAGCACTTACATGATCAACCCTAAGACTCATTTCACAACATAATAGTAGTTTGAAGACGCTTGCTTAGCCTGTTAGCAAGGAACAGCTGTTCCGGGTACCTCTGCGATGTTAATTTGTGTATAGGAAATGGCTGATCAAATTTGCATAAGGACTCGAGGACTCGGACTCCGACACTGTGACTCGGACGCCATGAACTCAAGACTCGGAAGCCACGGACTCGATTACAGCACTGGCGCTATATGAGCAATAGTGTGATAATAATAATGATACCAGGTCAGATATGATTATCAGAAAGATCAACAGAGCTGCCACAAATTCTTACCAGCTCAGTTTGATTCTGTTTTTACCAGGTCTGTGTGAAATTTGCCAGAGTACCCAGAGACACGGAGGGTAGGGTTGAGGGGAGAAGGTGTACTATAGCAGCACACGGCACATGCCTATTCCATCTCATCCCATTTGCCATTGCCCTCTCCTCAACCGACTCCTCCACAGAGTCAGCCCTCTTCTAATCTATAATACTGCTAATATTGCATGTGAAGTATCTCACCTGCACAAGTCAAGGCCCAACCACTCATAAAACCATAATATGATAAACACATCAAACACTTTAACTGACCTACAGTGATCCTCATTGTACTGTTAGGCCTAAACTCTAAATTCTGAGTGACTAATGAGCCAGCAGTTTGGTATCATTGTCACTGCAAATAGAAATGAAAATGGCAATAGATGCTTCTGGAACTCACTTGCACCCTTCTGGTAGAATTATCTTCACAGTCAGGTCATCAACAATCATGTCATTGAAGACATGGTCCAAGAACCTCATCTTCAAAATATAGTTATCACCTGAAACAGAGAACCCAAAACAAAATAGATATATTACATCCTGGATATATATGCACCCAAATCAGGCAATAACTCACAGCTGTAACTTGACTGATATTCAAAGACAACAACAGACCCAAACAAGCTCCAAGATGATGAATAACTGGCTAAAATATCTTGCCTACTGGAATATTTGAAGACAGTAGGTGCCATAAATTGACCCACAGCCTAATTGAAAGGCATTCATAACGGGAGAAGTATAACTCATGGTGAGATGAGTCTTCCATCCACCAAAGAGTGATCAGATGGGACTGAACACAAAGCTTCCAGCTATAAGCCATAGTGGAAGATGTAGGTGTCTAGAATTCAAGCTCACAATACATTCGAAGACAACATCTCTGTCTTGTTCTGACAGTTCTTCTTCAAATATGAGTTGAAAACTCATTCAATTATAGCTCAGTATTTTATTGATATATACCGGTTGTGGAAATCCCTCCCTTCGGAACTGGCCCTCTTCACTACTCTTTCACTGGACGCTTTTAAAGCTAAACTTAAGATACACTAGTTTGGGCCGGCGTATCCTGTTTGATTCATTTTCCTATTAGTTTTGTTAAGTGCTTTTGAATGTGTTTACAAAATTAGCACTATACAAATTATTGTATTATTATTATTATACATCATTTACTGCTGTTAAGTGCTTCAAGCCTTTTAGGAGGAGCGCTATTTGATTACCGTATAATCTCTGAAAAACTCCCCTGGGGCCGTTGCATTTTGATAAGAGGGGGCCTCTAATAAAAACATTATATTTCTAGGCTAATTAGGACTGATTTAGGCTATTTCCAGACCAATTTAGGCTGAATTGGACCAATTGTTTTGGCGATACTTTGGTCAAAAAGTGGGGGGGGGATGCTCACAACAGGTGGGCGTCTATTACAGATTATACCGTATGTAGTATTGTTATAAATAACATACATACCTGAATTGAAGAGATACTCATAACTGGGCAGGTTATATCCCATGGTGTAGTGGGTCTTCCATCCACCAAAGAGAGGGAAGCGAGGTCGAAGTTCGAGCTCGACGTGGTCATCACGCTCCAGCAGATTGCTGGTCGAGATGTTACCAATCTCATCACGGTAGTAAACATCCTGGGAGGCTGCTGGCAAGACAGTCTGAAGGAACAAGGAGAACCACAATGTTTTAGTATGGTAAGTTCTGCTGTGGTGCAAGTCACTTGGGGGTAGTTTTGTGATGGTTGCAGTCAGTGTTAGTGCTTAGGGGTGGAATAGTTAGATTCTGACTAGTTTTCTAGAATATCTTTCAACAAATCTGGGTGAGAGCCTGAGGGATATTCCCTCTCATTTGATCAAATAGCAGCCAATACCTGGGCCTAAGTTGGCATCAAGATGATGGAAAGTCCCTCTTAAATTCAGAAATTCACAAGGAGGGAAATCCCTCTCTGACTTGATTCCTTAGAGCCAACACTGCTTGCAGTATATAACAATAGTGCAGTTCAGCTGAAAGCAGTCAAAGGCAAGGCTTCAAGAATGTTGTAAATTCCTGGGATTCACTGATCATCTCTCAGGTGGGAATGTAAAATGAAGGTCCCAGGAAACCAGTTTGTGTTGGTTACACCCCTGTCCTCTTATCACCTGGAAACTAGTCGAGAGCATTATTGTTGGAGCTCATCCATGATCAACCTCACAAGGGTTCTTCGATGAGCCAATAGTGGGTTCAGGTTTCCCGAACCTGTAGCAAACTAGGCGCTCAGAAACTATACTATATACATGTACCAATGAACTGGATTTTGTTAATGGTGCCTCACGTTTAGGAATCGCACATCTCAAAGCACTTCTCCATACCCAGCACAATAAATTGTTAGGCCACTTCATTGTGCTCTCAGTGGGCTTCCTATGGCTGCAGCCTCACACAGGGCAACATGACACGAGGTCCCTTGCAGGGTACATGTTAACACCTAGGTGGTGCGAAGCAATCAAGATACAAGTACATTGCCTAAGGATACAACGTGAGCTCGAACCTATAACCACTGGGTCCCGCGTTGGCCGATCAAATCGAGCTCTATGGTTATTATCATTACAATCAAAGAAGTCATGTTTTTGTGCCATGATATCAGACTCTCAGTCTTTACATACAATAGACTGAAAGTGGATAGGATGCATCACTGGCAAACCACTGCCAGATTGAGCTACCAACTACTCCTGAGGGCTCTCGATCAACTTACAGTGAAAGACTTGACTGAGGACAGGCCATCCTGCTGTCTTTGATAGTCGTATCTGGAGAAGGATCCCTTCAGCTTGGCGCCGCTGTGGGCGACGTCATACGTCTCCTCTATGGCGATGTTACCCCAGTGGGAGACCTCGATCACACGCTCCATTCTGGTTACTGTCAGGAATGGCTTGTTGTTCTCATAGTGGATCTTTGCAGTTTCCTGAAATGGAAAAGAGATGATGAGTTCGGACATGAATACAATATGCTCCGAATAGGAAGAGGAATAGAAACATAACACATAATTGTGCAGCTTAGATTTATTTAGGCAGACATTATTTAATCATTCAACAAAGGATGACATTTTTTCCCATCAAAATTAGTTCAATTTGGGTCTGAGAGAAGGTGTGTACAATGGTGTTCCCAAGGTTTTGATCTAACCACCTTTCTAGGCAGGCACCCCGATATACATGCTTCAAACCTAGCTGGGGGACGAGCAGGGACATGCAATTCACCTAGTTGCGTGACAAGCAGAGACAATGTTTACTTAATTTATTGCAGCACTTGCACAATACTGGCAACCCAACATATTATTGTAATCTTCATACCTGACTGTAGGGTGTCTTATCTTCATAAGGCCCATAAGTGATGGTATCATCATCGACCGAGGTCGGGTTGACCTTAGTGTTGGACTCGATGGCGCTGGAGGCAAGCTTCACCGTAGTGGTCTGGCTGGCGGTCTTGTAGGGAGAGAAGAAGAGGACGCTACCGCTAAACTCTACCAGTTGCTTCTCACTCTGGGTGATCTGGGCAGGGTAGGGGCGGAGAGCCTTGATGTAAACCTCCTCCAGAACGATCTCGACGCTGGCACCAGCCTTCAAGGGTTCCTGCAGCTTGATCTCATAGAAAGCTCCACTGCAGGAGAGAGGGTCACATGGAGAGAAACAGAAAATCCTTCAAAATCAACACAATTTAAAAATATTGTGTGAAACGAACATTATCTCAAAAGCCTCAGAAGAGACCTAACGATATAATAGACAAGAGATAGATAGTGTACCTGAATAGTGTGACTAGTATGTAAAATTTAAATTGCACACAGATAGCGAGATGCCAAATGCCCACCTCCTATTGTAGGCAACCGGTTCAAAGTACCACATGGATTCAATATTAGGTCAAGATTGATGGAAACTGGATTGTAATTCTCACTCTGTAACTATTGTAATGTGGACCACCTTCACTGGTTTTTCTAAAGCTAATTTCTTGGTTATTCCACCGAAAAACATTATATTGAACATGCTGACACTACTAAGGAAACGGTGATGATGCATCCAATAGCTTGGCAGAGCCCGTTTATGTTTTTGAGTAGCTTAAGCCATGTAGCAGAACCAGTAATAAATGTACACCATAAATCAGGGCTGCAAATACTCTTTAATTTTCGAGGGCTACATTCCTTGAAATTCAGATATTATCAAGGGCTATTTCACTCTAACAAAACATTTCCCATATGATTTTCAGGGGCTACTCAGCCTACTTTGGGTCATTTCAGGGGCTACTTTGGACCTTTCAGGAATGAAATCGCCAACCGACCCCCCGTATTTGCACCCCTGACAGAAGGCATACATAATATAGGTGGTAGTCAGACTAACAACCATGTAGTATTCCAGCTAGCAGTACACTATCATATGCCTAAACTATACTTGACAATACATTAGACTTACCTCTGCCCAGCGATGTCAACTGGCTCAGCTTTGATTTTCTCAGTGTCATCTTCTTCTGTTTCTGTTTGCTGTTATAGGTACAAAACGAATAACTTTGATATTAGGACCTTCAAAGCTTGTAAGAAGTGGCAAATTTAGGTTTCCTGATTTCGGAAGGAAAAATGAGATAACGATTATCCACTGTGTTAGAACCTTGTTCTCAGAAAATGGAAGTATTTGAACAATAAACATTTGTAACATCTGCATTTGTAACATACTGCATGGCATAATCTATCACAATGACATCTGATTACAGAAGGTAATTGAAACTTGACACCAACATAATAAAATGTCAATGTGTAGGTAGGCCATATTAAAAGGTTAAAAGGTTCGGACTGCAGTCGTTTGTCGCTCAAATTCCTATGCATATCACAGAATAAAAATGTTTATACAATTTTTTAGGGATTTTTGATGTCTCACTACAACTAGGAAACCTGCAGAGAGAGTGGTTATTCATTGTTAATTTTCTGAGCGATGGGTTGTATAGAGTTGAACTGTAGCTATTAAAGTTGTTGTGCAAACTTGTTGTGCCGGCCAAAACCAATATATATACATACATCTGATTGGACATCCTAAACGAGGCCTCCGGGCTGCAAAACCAATGTACAGGATTGTGTACAAACATACCACACCTGAACTGCTGTGCCGTGTGCCAGAATTTCCTTTGACTCTTTGAGCCATCAAGTTCTTCACACCTACTATATTAGCCAAGGAAAACGAACAGACCACATATTTTGACATCACAATTCTCACCATGCAACAGTCGAAGAATAAGCTAAATTATAGGTAAGCTAGTCATCCACTCGATGGCAGGGCATGTGCGGGGCATCCACAGATTTGACTATCGAATAACTTGCCAAGCCCCTGCGCAGGCTATCCACAGATTTGGAAAAGACAAAAATTTAGCTTGTTTCCCACCATAATTTGTTTGTCATATTGTGGGCATATCGGCCATATATATTCAGTAAATTGTGTAGTTGTTTATGTAAGATGTAACTCAACTAGTAATGAGAACTGTGTTTTGAAACGTGAATCATAGAATCGAGTGAGACTGTTGTAATCAAACATATCCATCTAACCCAAAGTACCAGCGTGACAGGAGCAGGCTACGTGTTTCGATGTCTGCTGGCTCTACCTTGTAAGTTGTAGATGACCTATCTGGAGGGAGATTTCAGACTTCAGAGGCTTCCATGCTCGGCTGAGGACGGTGGACTAAACCCCTGGTGGCCCATCCTAACGGGAGCAGAATCGACCTAGGCGCCTACATCGAAGACTACCGGTAAGATGTCTGATATTATGTAGCCTCAATGAGCCTTGCAGTTGCAGTACTGTCCTGTTATTGTGTTATGTGCAGCCTAACCATCGCGGCATCGCCTCAACACAGGGATGCATTGGAAAATCCCTATAATAAAATCCTTGAACACACTATGGCATATAAAATCCTCATTTCGGTCTTCCAACCTTACATTTAGTTCAACCACCCCCACCCCCCTCTCCCAGTCCCAGTATTGATACGATGGAGTATGGTACGAATTTAGAATCAGTGCCCGCAAGTACCAAGGTGTCCACTGACCCTAACCTTGCGTAGCAATCTAACACTGTTCTCCACTAGACAGTTTGCCTGGGTGGTGCACCCGGACAAAATTTGGAAATGAAGATCACCACCCGGACGAAAAATTGCCACCAGGACGAAAATCTTGACTACCCGGACAAGAATTGCAAGAAAAATAGCATGAATAGATGGGAATATGGATTTCTGAAAGTACATTGAGCCTAAATCAACCACCAAATGCACAGTAGCACCCTTCTACGTTAAATTCATCTTAATACAAGCAGAAATATTAATGGGAGGAAACTTGTTACTCCATCTCACTCTTTCCCATCGCTAATCGCGACTAAATCGATTCGTACCACTCTGACAAAAAGATGGCTGTGGAGAACACTGTGACTTATTAATTATTATTTATTATTATTATCATTATTATTCATTTTTGTTGTTATTCATGATGATTATTAAACTATCTTGATGCTGTGCTGCATGTAAAGTCGTTGTAGTTGTATAGTGGGGGTACCATGACCCAAACGATACCTTGAGCCGAACAGTGCGCACTATTTGTATAATTGGCGAACGCGTAGGCACGCTACATTTCAAATGAGAACAGTATATGAATCGGAAACTCCTGCCACAACAATGTATTCCACTCGGATGTGTCGAATCCCGGTAACTATGACAATTTTCCAACTTGTTTGAAGCAGCAATTTACAAATCATGGGTTTTCTGACTTGCAGAAACTTCATATCAGCAGTAGGAATTTGGTATGATCGTTGGACTATCGAGAGAAGGTTTCTGTCACCGAACACGGCACCATTTGGTGAAGGATGACTGTGCTGTTGCATTACGGGTATAGAACGCAAGAATGTGATATGGTAGCCTAGAAGTAGTACTAGTAGTACTACAGAACTAGCCTAGTACTAGTAATAGCCTAGGCCCCCATTCCCAGGATTCCCCATCAGTAATTTCGCGCAACAGGTACATGTGATATAGCCTATATCATGGCCAAAGTCGAACAGTTCATTCAAACCGGCATTTTTATGTCAGGGAAAGTTTTCAAAATACTTACACTAGCTCCAGCAAAAGCAACAGAGCTCCCGATGATTGGATCGACTCCAAAAACGTATGAATTTATAGCTGAAGTACCGATATTTTCCACCTTGACTGTGGTGGTTATTTGCACTAGCTGTGAGGCTAAATCGATCTTCCTTTCCACCTTTTTGTTGACTAAATCTGAGCTAACAGTCGCCTGTTTTGCGCCCAGAGTGAAAGAGCTAAGGGCAAATATTAGCCCTAGAGTGGAAAATACAATCTTCATGATTGTATTTTACCGATGAATTTGGATTGAAATTGGCCTATTCCTCCCCCGGATACGAAGCCTTCAGAGTCGTCTGCTACCAAAGACAGAGGACACGTCAACGTTATGTGTGACCCTGTGTTTTACTTCCGGTGCGGTGGTTACGCACAGAGGCGTCTAGAACAGAGTGCAGTCATACTCGCAGTCATCGTTCGGTTCACTTGCGAGATGCGTGAGATATGTACGCCACACACAGCGTTCGCATAACCCATATGGCCATAATAGCCAGTGCTTAGATACTAGCGCATTGACACTACAAGTAATAGAAGGGAATGTTGAAGGAAAGAGGAAGGTTGGACGACAAAGGAAGCAATGGTATGACAACATCAGGGAATGGACAGGGTTGTGTCACGTGGAAGCTAAGCGCCTAGCTCAGAACAGAGCTGCTTGGAAGAAGCTGACAAAAAGATGCGTTGAATAGTAGCCAATCGTCAGTACTGACGGCGGCCGAAGAAGAAGAAGGATATTTGAGGTCCCCAGAGGACAATCCTTATATATCAAGGCACATGCATGAAGGAACGTCTGTACAATATAAATTATTTCTTCTGTTGACATTGGAAGGGAAAGGCAAAGAAATAAACATTATGAGCTGATTTGGCATACTGCATACATGCATATTCATTCAGCTCACAGTACAGTAGTGAAAATGTGCACTGCACACTTCATATTTTCTTCCATCCATTTTGCTTTTACAGGAGCTTCTTCTCATTGCTTCGCCTGACAGTTCTAATCCTGGAGACCCCACATGTGTTCATATGGCAATGGGTAAGGTTTTATATCAGTTAGGATGCAGTTCTGTTGTGATGTTTTTCATTCCTTGGCTCCAATCGAGGAAACTATCCAAGCACGTTGTATGTGTAATGTGTGTTTGCATATATGTAATGTTATGTTAAACATGATAACTCAACCCCACTTTGATGAATTAGGTTCATACTCAATCTCCGCAGTTGGTGAGTGTGTTCCCCATACTGTAATAAGTGTTCCCTATTGTTCTGGGTCCAAGTATGGAATCTCTGCCAACTTTGGTTGGGAACATGCTAATCATCTCAACCTGAATGGATGAAGCTTCTAATCGGATATACTGTAGTGGGGCCTACATTGTTTTGGGACCGGGTCAACTCGGGCCACTAGAAGTCAAAGTCCAAAATGTGTAGACACATGGGCTGAGACTCGTACTGTCATTTTTGTAGTCCTTGAAAAGGACCTCATAGCCTATATTTTGTTACACCATGCTACCGTCTTTTCCTCGAAGAGCATTCTGCACAGTGATACATTTAGCCACCATTCTGCCTGGCAAAATTCCTTACCACATGAGTTGGTTACCCTGTCATTCTATTCATGTCAGTTGAATCAAGTGGAAGAATTCAAGTTGGAGACCTAGACTCATACTTTTAGCATGCTTCAACTCTTAACATACATATTACATTACATATACTGTACATGCACGTAATGTCGTAGCCCCAGTTGAAGTTTATTTGTTCATCATGCGGTATGTTGTTTTCCTATTCCCTCAGCTGAAACTTTATTTACAGTTAAAGTTGAATTGGAAGATGAAGATGACATCCATGATGGACCTGTCCAAAAGTTCAACTCTACACAGAATGGTGAGCTATTCTTTGCAGTCATTTGCAGATTGTTAGGAGGGTTGTGACTTTTGACTATTGTTCGCTACAATCATCTTTCATTCCTCCCCAACCATTCATAAATAGGAGATCTTGTGAATGAATTATGTATCTTATTCTTACCCTCATTATGTATATTATTCACCAGATATTGCTTTTCATTAATTCAGGTAAAAACATACACCATGTTTTTGTTGTCTTGCTTGACCGATAAAAAGGATATCTGATGTACCCGTAGAGTGCGCACTACACTCTGGCAATGCTGAAATTGATAGGCGCGCAAAGCATTTTATTTAGGAACAACATCCGTTCTGATCAAGCTGCGAAGCAAGGAACCTAAAAAAAAGTTGAATTATAATAATTTTATCCGAGGTGCTTCCATCGATAACATAAGGTGTGTACCCGTAGTGGATCTACAATCATGGACATCCGGAATATTCTCTTTCTTTTCTGAACATCTGGAATAATCTTCTTTTTTGGGGTGTCACATGAATGAAATATTCCTGGGGAGAGTGAAGTTGATCTCCGAATATTGAATTCACCTGTATTCTGGTCGCGATTGCAGTAGATTGAACTGTACCGTGTACACTTCGGCATTGCCATGATGGTTGACCATTGTTATTCAAATAATGGTCGTGGAGCCGCATTGCCAGACATGCTACTATAATCAGCAGGGGGCAAATCTGCTCTGGGAATGGTTCTCACTGGGACCGTACACTTGGATGGTATGGTGCATATTTAATCATTGTAGTGAGTTTGGTAGTCATTTGCGGTCGAGGTTAAAACTGGTCCAACAACCTTGTGAACATGATGAGTCCAGAATGCTTGTCTTGGTCAAGTTGGAAGTTGTTTTTAGTGTAGACACTACAGTAGGCCTACTACTCAACTACTAGAAGGGCATCGAAGACTGAATGGCTTTAATTTTATTTGAATTGAATGACACAATTTCAGTGAGCCACTGCAGGGAGTGCAGGGTCATCAAGTACCCTGCAGGCCTCATTTTGACTAGTGCTCAGATGCTATCGAGGCAGGGGTGTGCTGTAACCAATCCCGGCCTACTCTCGTGGAGACCCCATCCGACAGATGACCAGTAAACCCCAGGATCTGACCACTTTCTCAGACCTTGGACAGCAGATTTTTTCTCTCATATATTCAACCATGGTGACTGCATACAGCCGGCTGACGAGACTCATCCCAACTTTCCTGCAACAACACCCTCATAATTACCAAGTCCACTGCACCACGGCAGAGCCTAGACACCAAGATTCACCACTTGCTACTGGAAGTACATTCACCTCTGCAGAAAACTGACAAAAACTGTTGGTGAATGCGGTAATTTAACCCGGAACAAGTCGGGAGTAATTCATGTGATTTTCCTAGCGCAATAACTCTCTGACGCTTTATCTGATTGATCCGAAACTTGGTGCACCTGTCCGCCCTAGTGAAATCTCGGATGGGTTCGGAAGTGGGCATCGCAGAACGACTGCTGCCCTCTATATTGCATGTTTTATGCGAAAATATCAAGTTCGTCCAATTCAAACAAAACTTGGTGGGTGGGTGGGTACTACAGTTGGTCCCGAAAAACAGGACAACAATTTCTAGGTCATCAAAGGTCAAATGTGCATAATTTATGCGATTTTCCTAACTTCGTCGGATTTGAACGAAACTTGGTGGATGTAGACTACAATTGATCCCGCGAAACACGATCGTCATTTCAAGGTCACCGGAGGTCAAATGTGCGTAATTCATGCGACTTTTTTTAACTTTGACGAATTTGAACAAAACTTGGTAGATGAATAGATGTGGACCACCGATGATCCAAAGAAACATAACTGACGTTTTGAGGTCACCTGAGGTCAATTGTGCGTGATTTATGCGATTTCCCTAACTTTGTCAAATTGGAACAAAACTTTGTGGATGTGGACTATATAAAGTTGATTCTAATCAGAGGTGAAAACGACATGAAATATGCAATTTTCCAAATCACTGGAGCTAGGTCAGTATCCATAAATAAAGCGGGGATATACACGTGGGCGGTTTGGCCGCCTGCACATGTCTAGTTATGTATATTATTCTCCAGATATTGCTTTTCATAAATTCAGGTAAAAACATACACCATGTTTTTGTTGTCTTGCTTGCCCGATAAAAAGGATATCTGATGTACCCGTAGAGTGCGCACTACACTTTGGCAATACTGACAATGCTGAAATTGATAGGCATGCAAAGCATTTTATTTAGGAACAACGTCTGTTCTGATCAAGCTGCGAGGCAAGAAACCTAAAAAATGGTTGAATTATAATAATTTTATCCAAGGTGCTTCCATCGATAACAATATATGTACACCAGCAGTGGATCTACAATCTTGGACATCCGGAGTATTCTCTTTCTTTCGGGTGTCACATGAATAAGATATTGCCTCAATAATGCCTCAATGAATCAACCGACTCCCAAAGGCAATGAAGTTGATCTCCGGTAGATTGAACTGCACCATACATGTACACTCTGGCATTGCCATGAGGATTGACCATTGTTAATCTAAAAAATAGTTGAATTATGATAATTTTATCCAACATTATGTGTACACCCGGAGTGGATTTACAATCTTGAACATCCAGAATAATCTCCGTTTTTCGGGTGTCACATGAATGAAATATTCCCGAGGAGAATAAAGTTGATCTCCATATATTGAATTCCCTGTGTTTTGGTCGCGATTGCAGTAGATTGGACTGCACTGTGTACACTTTGGCATTGCCATGAGGATTGACCATTGTTAATCAAATAATGGTCGTGGAGCTGCATGACCAGACATGCTACTATAATCAGCAGGGGGCAAATCTGCTCTGAGAATGGTTCTCACTGGGACCGTACACCTTATGAATCTGAATTTTTCTGTTGCACACACTATACAGGTATGGTATGGTGCATATTTAATCATTGTAGTGAGTTTGGTAGTCATTTGCAGTCGAGGTTAAAACTGGTCCAACAACCTTGTGAACATGATGTGTCCAGAGTGCTTGTCTTGGTCAAGTTGAAATTTGTTGTGTAGTTTCTTATGGAGGTTAAAAGTACCCGATTGTTTTTAGTGCAGACACTACAGTACTACTCAACTACTAGAAGGGCATCGAAGACTGAATGGCTTTGATTTTATTTGAATTGAATGACA